>JALJCO010012147.1:0-106791 GCA_023101725.1 Atherinomorus stipes | reverse complement strand
ACTCCTCTCACAATCTGCGCACCAGTGTCGACAGAATCTTCTAAAAATGGGCAGCCATTTTTCAAGAGTGCTGATTGGTCAGGGGGTGGTGCTTTTACACTCGGAGATCTCTTATCCAGAACTCAACCTGGTCCGGACCAGGTTCGGCGTTTAGCATAAGTTACCGGGGAGATATAACCCGATCAGAAGTGAACCAGCATCATAGGACGAAAAACCCAGGGTTAACCCTAAAGTTACCTCGATAAGAGAAAATCCGGCTTCATCATACAGGCCCCAGAGGTTGCCACTTGGTATTGACAGAGTACTATATTTTCACATCAAACCTTTGGTGTTTAAACAGTAAAAAAAAAAAAAAAAGAAATAAAAGAAACACTAAGACAAGCTAATCAAGTCTTTTTCCACTGCCTGCAGTAATAAGTTTACATAACTGCACTGATGTTAATGTATTCAGAACCAGTAAGTAGTAGCATGAAGACAACATGAAGTCATAAATGACACCATATAAGACGTGTTTGGCCATAGTTTCTGATAATGAAGATCCTTACCAGACTGCAGACATCAGCAGCATTGGCGGTGACCTACCAGCTGATGTGCAGTCAAGTAAAATGATTGGATCTTATCTATGCTTTTCTTCAAGTTGTCACGATCAGTTTCAGAGCCTCCACAGGAGACGTTACGGTCAAGCGCATTCCTGTAAAATTAGCTGTGCCCACTCTGTCTCCATCCAGTGAGACTGACAGCTGGAGCCAATCACTGTCCATGACTGCTGCAGTTACCTGATGCAGAAATTATGCTAATAAAACATTTTCACATTATACTCAAAAACCAGAATGTTGTTTTAATTTAATAATTTACCAGAATAAAAAGGTCTAGACCATGAATGTCAAGCTTCAGTCCTCTATAGGGTCAAAATCCTGCAGGTTTTAGATGTCTCCCTGATTCATTTAAATGGTTCTCCTCAACAGTTTGTTATCAAGTTCTGCCCAAGCTTGTTGATCCCTCAATCTGATTCAGTTGTACTGCAAAAGGACACATCCAAAACCTGCAGGACAGCGTCCCTTGAGGACCCACTTTGGACACCCCTGGCCTAGACAGTGCTATATATGAAAAGACAGTAAAAGTGCACTTGGCTGCAAATGCTCTGACATTCACTGGCTAAGACCCCAGAGGCTTAAAGAGTTTTCTTTCCCTGTTGAAGCTGAAGAAAGAGGAGCCATTTAGGCTCAGCTGCTGTCACAGTTATTTATTTATTTTTATTTATTTTTATCTTGTGCCCCTTTTTTAGCTATTCTCCTCATCTCCTGCAAGTCCCTCAACCCAGTGTTAGTTTAGCATCAGTTTAGCATCTGAGAAGGTTAACTAACAGCAGCTTTCTCTTTTTAAATCTCCACATATTTTTCTTATCATCACTGTAAAAAAAGAAAATTTCTATTATTTTTTATTTTTTAGATTTTATTAGATAGTTAGTATTTTCTATTTGAGTGGCTTAATTATGTAAACAGTGTTTGTTCCTGTAATCCTCTTCAGTAAGTCACTGTCCACCATCAGGAGTAAAAGGACAACCAGGATTGGATTAACCTTTTCACATTGCCTGAGGTGCAGCAGACCCAATTGGTAAATTGATAATAAGAGTCAGGTCTCAGTTCCCTTTTGCTCACTTCCGTTAAAAAGACATATTGTAAACTGTGACTCTTGGTAATGTTTTCTTTTAGTTTGTTTTTTTTTTTTTTCTTTTTTTTTTTTTCAAACATATTTTTAGGGATCTTTTATTTAAAGACCTGACCAAATTCACACCACTTGTGAAAAGCGATATTGCATAAAATAGAAACAGATGAGTTATGAATTTCAGTTTCCAAAATGAGTTTTAATCCTCCTTTTGAAAAAAGGAGGATCATTAGAAAATAATTTTTTTTCTTTCAGTTATCCTTTTACATGGTTGGAAGGCAAACTCATAGTTGAAAAGGAAATTTGAGTAATGGCCTAGCCTCAGGAGGAAAACAGCATAACAACATTTTTAACAAGTTTAAGCAAACACAAATGATTAATTAGTTTTTACAGTGAAAAACAATAAGAAAAACAGAAATCAGGTCCCATATTTTTTAGAGCTGCAATTCTCTCAGCAGCAAGATTTAATAAAATAGTCCTATTCCCACCAAAATTATTTAAAACATCAATAAAAAGCAACACTTAAGTGATAAGAAGAAAAATTGAAATCACTAGAAACAAGAATCCACCAGTGGTTAAAAACATAAAATCTATTTTTGCACTCTTCGCATTTACAACTTTTGCATTTGATGTTTGGCACCCTTAAACATACACACACACGCACAGTATGACAAATAAATTATAGAGCGTGTTTCTATTTCAGAGACTGGTCATTTCCATGGTGATGGTGTCCTTTGAGAGGCTTGAGAAAGCGCTCTCCTCATATACACCAGATAATACTTTTTAAACATTTTACTGTCCTTTTGTACCCATTCATGATAATTACACTGTAACATCAACTACTCATTATGCAAGATGAAGAGACACTTGGAGAACCCAGATGGTTCTTCAAATCTGCAGAGAAACATGGAAGAGGTGTGAAGAAAAGGAAAGGTATTCTTAAATGGAGATTTCACGATCATCTTTGACTCAGAAATCTTCAGTCCTGTGAAGATAGACCAAATTGCAATGAAGCGTTCATGGCAGCTGATAACAGTTAAAGGTAGTCTCTGCTGATACACATGACCATGCTTTCTTAGATTCCCCTGTGAATTCTTTACCTTAAATGTAATTTTGTGACATTTTTCTCCTCATTTACTTTCAGTATTTGTGTGTTGTTGATGAAAACTCTCCCCTCACTAATTATTGCTCAAGTGCTCTGAACATAGGTGTTTGGCCTCCAGATTAATCTCATCAGCATCTATGATATAGTAGAATGCTTTTAGTTAGATAATCTAGGTATCTAACTAAACTCTTCTTATCAGTGAAAAATTCTCAAACATCTCAGTAGACAGTTTCTTTGCTAATCGCTTTGTTTGTCAGAAATCTGTGTGCACCATGACTTCGCAACTTACGTGCACATACGTATTGTATATTGGCATATAGCAGAGAGGCCAAAAACATGGCTAGTTCCAAAAACATGCATGCAGCTGATACAAACAGAATATCTCCTAAAAGCACAAGTTCCGGCTTTATTCCAGAAGTGTGCCTCTTCTGCTGACAGGTGGAAGTGACGCCAATCTTGTGCGTATGCATGGGCTGCTTCGACTGTGCTGGTCTTTAGTTTAACCCGCACTGCACTCAATTTGAGCCTGCAGTTCGGGCATTATGTTTACTGAGGCAACAAAGTTATAAATCTGCAAGTTTCTTAGAAGATTATGGTTTGATATTTCAGTGAACTGACAAACTGCATGCTAATAGTAAGAATAGGCTACTGCTGGCTTGTTGTACAAATATTCAAATTCACAGGCTGAGACTAGGTGTAGGCAGGATAAAAGGTAGCTACACGGAAACTATCTAAATTTGGCCAATGTTCGAGATTATGACGCTGCTGTCAGACATCTGAGTGCGGCGCAGTGTGGTGACGGGGAAAGGCCAGACCTAAACTTCAAGACCACCCAACAAGTTACGTGTGGAGTCTGGAGAGAGGAAGGTAGTGTCTGATAAGTTGCTTTAGATGTTACAAGTTGAAATTGATTAACGTTTGGAATTGATTAAGGAAAAAATGAAATATATCCTAAAAGCAGACTAGAGCTGTCTTTGTGTCTGAGGTGAGAGCCCGAGGCTCCCCGGTTATAAAACCCATGCAAATTTTGTGCTGTAAAACAACACAGCACACGTTGCAACAAAGGATGCATGTTGTCATAAGATTAATTGCTCATAAATGACATGCAGGAGGCATTTGTTTTACATACTGTACATGGTGTGTGATCGATGATACCATAGTTGCTAAATATATTCCAATATTGATTACTGATCAAAGATGTTCATTGTAGTACTTGAGAAGATATTGAAGTCACTTTATTTCATCTTGACAAAACCCTTTTTCTTACTCTTACACAAGAATCTCTCCCGACTGCATCCTCTCAGAGGACATCATTTTATGGAAAGGGCTGCCTTCCTGTTTCCTGCTTCTCTTTTTGATGCTCTATAAGCAGGATGAAACAATCAATGCAGTTTAAGCTAATAATTGAATGTGTCTTTTTTCACTAAAAGGAAAAAGGGTAGGAAAGAACATGAGGCATGACTTCCATCAATGCACCTTTATTTGCATTGTGATTGGATTCCTTGTCTGACAGATACATTTGAAGAGGTCAATGAGGGTAATTACCATGAGCCACCCAAGGCATCAGTACAAGCTTGACCAGAGGCGATGTTTGTGTGTGCAATGGAAAGATCACAATCACACAACGTTAGTTCTCCAGAACACCAGGGGCTGCATATTTGATCAAATTTGATTATAACACAATAGGACCAATTCAGTCTCTTTTTTGTTTGTTTCTTGTCTTTCTAAAAATTGCTTGAAAAATTTGATCATTTGCGGTCCATACGCACATAATCATGTAGATTTATGTACATTTTTTATGACCTTCACAGGCCATGAAAATTACATTTCATGTTATTTTCATTCAACAGTTTTCAGTCCCACATTTTGCCATGTTACCATCTGTAGATGAGCATCCACTAAAATAATTGTTTCTACTCATTGTTGTCCTGTAACTTGTTGACTATGTGCAATCACACTTTATATTACAGAAATTCAGCAGCATCACCTCTTAATGTTTTAGTTTGTAGAAAAATGTGTCTGCAGTTTCTTACACTAATGAGCAGAGAGCTACTTAATCCTCTTATTTATTTGATGTGGAGTTTTTTTCTTCTTACTTGTGTGGGAGCAACTGGGTGCATCTACCCACACAGATTATGTCTGAACATACTGTAAGGTTGTTACAAATTCAGTCACAGTTCTAATTGCTGTTATGTGATTGATCAATGATAAGTGCTTAGGCTTTACTCACTGGCCAAATCCTGCAACACTGCTACCATCAGCTGCAGATGCATCTTCATTATGAGTTGTAGAAGTGATGAACATGATGATGAGCCTGCACTTAATCCTTGAGTACGGTCAAATCAACAAAAATATTTAAAACAATTTGATTGAGTTCACTAGTGGGAGAAAATTATGGAGTTTATTTTTTGTTTTTTATCAAATTCAAGAAAAAAAAGCAAACTGACAGGGGAAAATAATTTTGAAAGCAAAATAAATATATTGGAGAGAACAAATTTTCACACACTGATAGCAAAAACAGATGTTATTTCAAGAGAAGGTTTTGAGAGAAAGTATTTTGTCATAGAATAAATAAAGATAAATTGACATTTCGAAAATGATTTCCAAGGAAAAAAAAGCTCTCAAAAATATATATTTACTCTCAAATATTTTTTGTGGTTTTTTTTTGTTTGTTTGTTTGTTTGTTTGTTTTTTTCAATCAAAGTTACCATGGTGATAACAGGATAGTGGGAGTGACTGTGGAGATTTAATACGAAGTACGGGGGTCGTAAATCAATGTTCCACAAGCAGCGAGACTTACTGACAGCAATGCAGGTGAGTCCCTAACAGTTGGAATCAGTCGCCACCAAAAAAAAAAAAGGTCATTCACTCTAATACTTTGATGGACCGCCTTTAGCTTTGATTACGGCACGCATTTGCTGTGGCATTGTTTCGATAAGCTTCTGCAATGTCAAAAGATTTATTTCCATCCAGTATTGCATTAATTTTTCACCAAGATCTTGCATTGATAATGGTAGAGTCTGACCGCTGTGCAAAGCCCTCTCTAGCACATCCCAAAGATTCTCAATGGGGTTGAGGTCTGGACTCTGGTGGCCAATCTTTGTTTGAAAATGATGTGTCATGCTCCCTGAACCAGTCTTTCACAATTTGAGCCCGATGAATCCTGGCATTGTCATCTTGGAATATGCCTGTGCCATCAAGGAAGAAAAAGTCCATTGATGGAATAACCTGGTCATTCAGTATATTCAGGTAGTCAGTTGACCTCATTCTTTGAGCACATACTGTTGCTGAACCTGGACCTGACCAACTGCAGCAACCCCAGATCATAACACCGCCCCCACAGGCTTGTACAGTCGGCACTAGGCATGATGGGTGCATCACTTCACCTGCCTCTCTTCTTACCCTGATTCGCCCATCACTCTGAAACAGGGTAAATCTGGACTCATCAGACCACATGACCTTCTTCCATTGCTCCAGAGTCCAATCTTTATGCTCCCTAGCAAATTGAAGCCTTTTTTTCCGGTTAGCCTCACTGATTAGTGGTTTTCTTACGGCTACACAGCTGTTCAGTCCCAATCCCTTGAGTTCCTTTCGCATTGTGCGTGTGGAAATGCTCTTACTTTCAGTATTAAACATAGCCCTGAGTTCTACTGTTGTTTTTCTCTGATTTGATCACACCACACGTTTAAGTGATCGCCGATCACGATCATTCAGGATTTTTTTCCGGCCACATTTCTTCCTTGGAGATGATGGGTCCCCACTATCCTTCCAGTTTTTAATAATGCGTTGGACAGTTCTTAACCCAATTTTAGTAGTTTCTGCATCTCTTTAGATGTTTTCTCTGCTCGATGCATGCCAATGATTTGACCCTTCTCAAACAGACTAACATCTTTTCCACAACCACGGGATGTGTCTTTTGACATGGTTGTTTAGGAAATGAGAAGCAAGTCATTGCACCAGTTGGGGTTAAATAACTTGTTGCCAGCTGAAAGATAATCGCCCATGCAGTAATTATCCAATAGGAGGCTCGTACCTATTTGCTTAGTTAAATCCAGGTGGAGACTTTTTTTTTGGCTAGGCAGTGTATAAGTCGCACAAGCAGCCAAACTATGAAAAAAAGTGTGACTTATAGTCTGGAAAATACAGTAATTTTATTCTCAGTTCCTGCTGTTCCTGATGTTTAAAACACATCATGTGCACGAATGGAAAACAAACATATTCTCACCGTGACCTGCCTGAACTACATAAATATCTGCCCACACCTGAACCGTGACATTAATCTTTGTCATATCTATCTGCTAAACAGCGTTTTTTCAGGTTACCCGTTGGGTATCGGAGCTGTTGCAGGACTCTGGTGCACATATGCCCAACACACCTGCAGCAGCATCAACCAAGCTGCTTGACTGCTTTGTTCAGAAACGATGCAATGATTATGGACACATTTGCAATAGCCTATAATCCATCACGCGCTGAAGTGCGCTGACGTGCGCCTACTCTGCACGCCTCCTCTGCACGCCTCCTCTGCACGCCGCTTAACTCCTCCGTAGCTGAACCAAACCACGCACACTGCCACAGATCAATTTTATTGCAAAAAATATTGATAAACAGAATATCAAAAAGCATCACACAGGTGCGTCCACGTCTCACCACCGGCTCTCAACCTGATGTGTGTTGGCCGTCTGGTCTCCTTCTTATCCGGCATCAGGCTGACAGCATCTAAAAAGCAGGTGCTTGTACGTCAGTGTGCAGCGGTCCAGCTCCGTTCCTGATGTCAAACCCGTGGTCTGCTAACACCCTCAATAATTTAAATAAAAAACAAACAGATAAATAATAAATAAATAAATAAATAAAACACCCTCAAACTAATCACTTCTGTTCACTCCAGCTTCACAAACAGTGATTGATAATTACTGTAAAAATGCCTCATGCAAATAAGGCTACTGCTTGAAATGTTGAATTAGCGCCGCCTGGAGACATCACAGCTGTGGAGTTGGAAAATTTTATTTTAAAAAAGGAAACCATATGTCACATTGGTGTGCCATGTCAGTCATACCATAGTTGAAAAATATTCAAAAAGAGATCACCAGAATCCCGTTGTGATCATACTTATCATAGCATTAAGAAAGCTGTGTTTGACATCAGGAACGGAGCTGGACCACTGCGCGCTAACGTCCAAACACAACATTTTAACCATTCTCAAAGCGATCGTGCTCTCTCAGTGGAGGCAAACACAGCTGTTAACTTCAAACATGTCGCTGACAATCTGAGCCCTGCAGCATGTTCAGTATGGAAGTGTATGGAAGTATTCCAGATAGATGACATTAGGATGTGGAGATTTTTGTTGGATTCTTCAAAGACTTGACACTGCATAAGGAGATGCATCAGCAGCAGCCATCTTGGATCCTGTAGAAGGACTGTTCTGAAAACAGCCTGCAGATGCTGGTAGCAGCCAGCATGCACCCTTCTGTCAGTGGACACACACACTAACAGTGGATGGAACAATCCGGCAGCAGCCAGCTTAGATGCTGCTGACAATCAGAACATCCTTAAAGCATCGATGTCCCCCCACACACACATTCCAGGCATTAACATTTATATCAACCATCCAGGAAACTGTGGCAGCCACTCAGATTGTGGTTGCAACCGCTCGGACTGTGGATGTGGTCACTGACTGGTTGCAGACAGGCTGATTGTGGTCACAGACACCCTGGCTGGGCTGGTCAGACTGGTCACGGCCACTCAACCTGAGTCAGTGTCTAAAAATGTACACGGATAATTATAACCCAGTTGCTTATTTTATAAACTATTATGAAAGACACAGCAATGTGTATCCATCTTTCCCAAAGCAGCAGCAGCATTTATTCACTGTTCTGAAAGCGGTACAGTCAGTCTGAACCGTTCTAAACAGTGGTGCCGTGGATCAGGAAGTCTGGGCCAGCGGGAGTTTCCTCATGAATATTAACGACAAAAGCGTCACCACCTTTGTCCCAAATATCATCGCTCAGCTGTCAATTCTGTTGAGACTGGCCAATAGGAACACATGTGCCCATGACACATTTTTCACATCGAGAGAGAAATCCTGAATCAAGAGCAAAGACTTAGGTTTTGAGAGAGAGAAGAAAAAAGTTTTGAGAGAGAAAATATTTTCACTCTGATTGAAAAAATTAATGAATAAATATTTGAGTTAAATATATTTTGAGAGCTTTTTCCCTTGGAAATCATTTTCCAAATGTCAATTTATCTTAATCAATCTATGACTAAATATTTTCTCTCAAAACCTTTTCTTTAGTCTCAAATAACATCAGTTTTTGCTGTCAGTGTGACAATGTGTTCTCTCCAGTATATTTATTTTGCTGTCATAATTATTTTCCCCTTTCAGATTGCTTTTTTTTTTTTTCTTAAATTTAATAAAAACACTAAATAAACTCCATAGATCAGGACAAGGAAGCAGTGTTGTCATAATTTATATGAATCACACACAAGTAAACAACACTTGTTTGTGTTTTAAGATGCATTTGTAATGGAACTGTGACAAAGGACTACATATGGAAAGGGAGGTACGGCAAAAGATAAAGCACAACAAACTGATTGAAATAGAGATTCTTGCTCGTTTTGAAGTTTCCTACTTTGAAGTTCAGTCACTGACACCCTTTGAGAATTGTCATTAAACTGTTTTTATATTCATGAATGTTACACTTTTTGTAGTTCCTCACTGATTCAAAACACTGATTTGATTTGTGTAATATATAAAAATAATTCCAAGACAGATAACCTTAAAGAAAGTGAGTCAGTTAACTTTGAACATGGCACACATGAATATTTCACTTTGGTCCAATTAATTTTCTGACTGCAAAGTTTGGAAAAGTTGAGAGCAAAATATCACAAGGATCAGAATTCAAAGCAAAGTCTGCGTGCCTGCAACTAGGGCACTGTTTCTGCATTTTGAGCAGAGCTTTTGTTGGTCCCATGCTCACCATGTGTGGCGAGCGATACACACTGTTTACAAAAACAAGAAACAGAATGTCAAAAATTAAATAAATAAATGAAGAAATAACCACACTTTGACACACAAACAAGGCATAGTTGAAAGTTTTTGCTGATTTAGTGTGAATATTTCAAGAGTAAACTAAAGAATATTTGTCTTGTAAGTCTTTTGGACTTTTGAAGATCTGCGAAAAAAAATAGAACCCTCAAGGAGGCAGCTACGACATTTTCAGTAAACACTGCTTAATTGCATGTTTGCCATATGAAATTTTGAATGCAATAAAGTAAAGAACCTGAATAATCTAAACAAATCCAATGGTTTTTCTGTTTGGATACTTTCTTTAACATGTAGTAACTGTACATCAAAGAAAGTACACAAACTACATGGAAAATAATGAACAAATGTGATAATAACTGCATCACTTCACATTTTTGATTATTTTCATATATATTTTTCCTGATGTTTGTTTTTTCTGTAACCGCATATCATCCAACTCACAATTATTGTACAAAGAAAAAAAAAAAGAAAGAAATATATATATATATATATATATATATATATACATATAATATGGGCTGCACGGTGGCGTGGTGTGTGGAGTTTGCATGTTCTCCCCGTGTATGTGTGGGTTCTCTCTGGGTACTCCAGCTTTCTCCCACCAACCAAAGACATGCATGGTAGGTCAACTGGTTACTCTAAATTGCCCCTAGGTATGAATGTGAGCGTGAATGGTTGTCTGTCTCTCTGTGTTGGCCCTGCGACAGACTGGCGACCTGTCCAAGGTTTTCCCCTGCCTCTCGCCTGATAATAGCTGGGATAGGCTCCAGCAACCCCCGTGACCCTGAACTGGATAAGCGGTACAGAAAATGATGACTATATATATATATATATATATAGTCAATATAATGCAATTAATCGCGATTTTTAAATTTTAATTTCTAGCTGTACATATACATAATATATATATATATATGTATATAAATATTAGGGCTGATTAAAATTTTATATATATATATATATATATATATATATATATATTAGGGTTGTCAGCTGATTAAAATTTTAAATCGCAATTAATTGCATTAGTGTCTTGAGTTAACTCACATTAATCACAAATTAATCACAAATTTGAACTGTTCTACATGTATCACTAACAACATATTGTTTTTAAGGAGTGAACAAATTACATGCTGCCCTGAGAAAAAAGATCCCAAAAAGACCTTTCTGCAGTGAGAGGAGTTCATTTGGGACATCTGGCTGTACTGTCTGTGTGGTGGAATAAATCCACAACTAACATGAATATCCTTCCTATTTATGATGTTTCTGATCACTAACAAGTAAGAACTTTTATCAGGGAAGTTTCAGTCCCATATGAAAAATCCCAAAATGGTCACGAGTGTCTTTCTTCTTCTTTTTTTTTTTTTTTTAATGACAATGTCACCAGAGGGTCTCCAAAAGATTGAGATTCACTTAACAAATTTCCACAAAATGGGAAGATGAACAAGATAAAGAGGATAAAGGAGACAAGACAAGATATCATATCAGTTACAAGATAAAGGAGAACAGAAACATGGAGAATTATTTGAAGGCTTAATAGGTGTAGAGAGAGTAAAGTAATACACTAGAAAATAACTAGCTTCAGAGAATGAGATTAGAATGGAACAAATTAAACATGAAACTTAAATTTCCACTGCAGATTGAGCTGTAATATAAAAATAATCAGCTGGATAATGTCCAAACATTTTTTTTTAAATTAGACAGCTCACGATCCACTGTGTTAGTGTAATGAAGGAAAATTTCAGTCTGCTCAGTGCTACTCTGGTTCCAATCTAATACAATTTACATTATTGCCAACATAGAGCATGGTTCACTGAGATCACCTACTTGTGGAGTAAATTGATGCTCTGATTAATTCCCTAGGTGTGGGATTAGAGTAAATCAGTCTCCTGTGACTGGAAAAAAAGGATGCTTAAAAATAGATGCTGTCTGAGTTGATATTCTCTGGAAGAAATAAAGGTGGAAAGAGGGCAGTCACAGAAATCAATAATTCTAATTTAGCTCGAGGAAGGTTACAAGTTGCACAGTATATCTGTCAGAAAGCACAAAAACCAAGATTTTCTTACTGAACAGCTCAAAAAAGATGGGCAACAATGCTGCAGGTATACATACAGAGAAAACAAGTTGGTTCAGCCCTGTCAACACCCTTGCTCGCTTTCATCTCTCTTGGTGGCCGAGTAGCTCCAGGCCACCTTTTTGTTCATGCCAGCTCCGAAATAAGCCTTTATACTCCTCATCTGGTGATCCTACTTAAGAGAGGAGGTGAGACAGGAGGCACAACCTGGTTCTTCCAGCTCCCTTGGGGCACAGATGCTTGCACATTAATTCTCTGAAGCGACAGGATCTGTCATTGAATCATATGTACACACACTGATGCTTGATGTATATGGGCACAGCCTGACAGTTTCACACACATACACAGGTATGTAGGCACACCAAGCTGCACATTGAAGGACAACAGCAGCCTTAGCAATAATAGTCATGTTAGCAGTTTCTTGTTTATGAGAACATTGAGCAAATCTCACAGTGTCTGAGCCAAAAGCCTTCATTTTGTTTTCATGAGTATAAAAATGTATTCTCTGGATTTGCATTTCCTCATCAGATTTAAAAACAGTGACTTGTTGTGACTGGCTTGGCTAACAGGCAGGAGCGCACACAAACTGACACTGTAATGCTGTTTACTACGCTGATTAAGTTTTTTTTTATTCTTAGTGCCACTTTTTAGTGGTCTTTCAGTAGATCTGGGTCGTTCGCTGTCAGCAAATTGCTGATGACAGAAGAATCCATAACTATCCCTTACAGAGTTTGCATTCACTGCGACCATCTTCTTCCTGTATCAAAGCTGTTGGGGACGCGTAGCGTCAATTGACGTCACATCCAGAGGATTGCGCAGGAAATTCGGCCACTGAATCGCAGCGCATTATGCAGCACACAGCCTGTTCAAGGCAATAGAGAGATATGTGGGTGGGCTCATTCTTTTTGCTTTTTATCGCCTCATCACCCATTAAAAAATTGGACATGCATGTGTATTCTTCACAATTCCTGCTCCTAGTTCCTTTAACAGTCTTGATTGGTGTCATATCAGTTACTATTTATTTGCTTATTTTTTACTATTTCACATATGGGGAAAAATATGCCATTGATGCTTTATAATGTAGCTGTGGTTGGAAATTAAAGTTTATCAAAACACAGAAAGTGTTAGTTATTGGGAAATATTTGATAAATCAGACATAATTCAAGTGTGCTTGATTCCTTAAACCACGCTAATTTCTTATACATGCAGCCTAATGAACTACCCTTCAGTAATTTCTTTGAATGAAGTGGTTCAGTGGTTCTTCTCTTGTGTGATGATGACAGAGAGGAGCAAAGAAGCTCCATAAATTAGGTCTAATGGGGTTTTGATTCCAACAGAGGCTAATGTGCGTGTCTGTATGACTCCATGTTAAAACTATTCTTGTGCACAGCAACCTTTTATCTTCATATAAATGAGCTGGTAATAGTGTCAGAAAAAAGACAACAGTTAAATTAAAAAGTAAGCCAGTAAATAGCTTCAGAAAGACTCAACAAGCACACAGTAAAGCAGGATCTTTTATATTATGAAAAATATATATTAGTAAAGGTTAACTAACAATGTTGTAATAACCTGTATGATAAGGTCTTGTTTAAATGTCACAAATGCTTATTATTACAGTACTGTGTGTCCCAATTGAAATGCAACAGTAGATGTGGTCAGAAAAAATGGAGGATTTGACTGATGCTTATCTAATGGTTGGAAGATTGTGTTGCCCTCGTGGTCACACAGCCTGTCCTGCTGATTTGGTTGATGCTTAGCACTGATGTCAAAGGAACTCACACACAAAGCTCAGTACATGAGCAGAGATTTGTGCCACCAGAGAAAATAAATTTGGTGTCAAATCCTGTTTTCTATCGCCTAAACATCAGCATAGTCTGGAAAACTGGAAATGTGCCACAATAAACGCTGCCACAGATCTTGAGGCAACTAACACGGTAAAACAGCTGTTTGATAATTGTGGAAAAGTCCCTCAAAACAACCTCAGTGCTGTCAAGTGTTTTGGAGTCACATGTTCCTGTTTGCAAGCCATTAGCTGAACATAGTGTTATAAAACTGGAAGACACTGAATATAATGCAGCAGCAAATTCATTTCAGTGGTTTGGAGCAAAAACAAAACAAAAGTGACCTTTGAACAAAGCATAACAAAGTGCTTTAGCCTACACGAGACGTAAAAGCAGTTCAAACAATTTATAGAATGAAATAAAGCACAAAGTAATATAAAAAGACACAAAAAAGGATTTATACGGAATACTGTACAGTGAAACACGAGGGAAAGCTTGTGAAAACAAAATTAAATGGAGGGAAACAGAGTAAAATAGGGCTTAAAATTTCACAGCAGCAAGACCGCTAAACATGTTATGAAAAAACTGACCCCAATTTATTTGGTTCTGGGAGTTTGTTACACTTGTGAATACTGTATATCTTAAAGCTGTTTGTCTATGTGTTTGACACTGTGAAATAAGCAAACACATCCTTGGTGACTGATGTTCATAAGCAGCAGATCAAAATGTGTTTTCTACCCTATGACATACAACCCTGCATGGATTTAGTTTATTCAGCTACGAACAGAAAGCCACCAAAAACTGAGAACATGACTAACATTAGCCCAGTTTCAGATTTTCACTGTTTGTACAGATGTTGATATGTCCCATAATTACTCATCTAAAGAGAAAAAGCAGTCTGTATAAGATCTATGCAGTCTTGAGGGACTTCCTGGTCGTTTTATTCTCCATGCTAACCCTTCTTCAGGAGTGGGAACCAGCTCAATTCTTCATCCTAAACCCTGCAAGCAGCCTCTGCACTTCTCTAGCATTAGCATTACATGTACATTTCTCTCTATGTTGCTCTCACTCCGTGAAGGGAAGACTGTGGGAATTCATCCAAAGCCAATTTAGTTGTGGGCAGTCCTCCAAAAAGCTAACAGCTCGTACAGTAGTCTTTGGAGTTGATGCTGCATGTAGGTAAATGCTGGATAGTTGATGGTTTGTTTGAGACATAATGGGCATAATAGCAATAGATTTAATCACAAATAGGAAAAAGTATTCAGAAATAATACTATTTTAAGCATAGATGAAAGAGACAATATCTACACTGGAAGATTTATTAGATTGACTCCACCAAAAAGCAGGTCTTTATTTTTATACTCTTTTTTTTTTGTTTGTTTGTTTGTTTCTTCCCTCTTCACTGCAGGACCAAGTGGAGACAAACAATAGCACCAACAAAAACAAAGTAGTCTACACCTCACATTATTTGGAGTTATACAAAGATATTTATTTTTGTCACACTAAGTCAACGGTGACTTAAAGACAGTTCATTAAAACCAGTAACAGGTGCTTGTCTTCCCTGTCTCCCTGACAACACAGAGACAAACAAGACAAGCAACTTTGCTAGGCTACTCACTGCTGGGTTAATTCTAAACTATCAATTAATCTAACATGAAAATTTTTTGACTGTGGGAAAAAGCCAGACTACCCGGAGAGAACCCTTGCCTGCATAGAGTGAACACACAAACTCCACAGAGAAAGACCCCAGCAGAGATATGAACCAGGAATTGTGAGGCGACAGCGCTAATTAGCCCACCACTGTGCAGCCCACCTGTGCTGTGATTTTGATCATATTTACACGTCTTCTGATTGCCCAGAGTAAAAGCTAGAGCTAAATGTTTGGGCTGATAAATTTGTTGCTAGTTGCTCTTGAAATTTAAATTTGATAAAACCAGTAACTAAATCCCCAAGTTAGCAACATCACTTACTGTACTTTAGATTAGCAGTGTACAGATGACATCTTCCTCACTCTGACTGACACTTGGTGGGTGGCTCTTCCTCTTCTGCCTGCCAAAACAACCATGGTTGATGGTTGAATTTTTGACTTTGTGTGCGCTATTTGGGTGTTCACACATGCAGCCATGCTTGTCAGTGTGTGTGTGTGTTTGCACACTTAAGATAGCAATTGTAAGCATGAAAATCTGATTTAAGATAATGGAGTTGAACGCACTCTAAGAGAGAGCTAACAGATACTTTTTACATGGCATTTGAGAAGTTGGTGCATAGAGCCTTGGGGAAATGAGTGAACACTCAATGACACTCAAAAATCAACCCTGTTATGATGGCACTTTCTTGGAGTTGTGATGGGATGCACTCTGATGCACTTTAGTGTGAAGTATGCCAAAACACTTCTTCAGAGTAGAGACTGCACTTTTATTAGTTGTCATCCTTAAGTTATTTAACTGTCAGCTGGCAAAGGCTTAGAGAATTATAGGTTTTTTGCAAATGCACATTTAAGCAATTCTGCCCCTGCTCTCCTTCCTCAAACACACACACACACTGTCCCCTTTGTTCTGCAGAGTGGCTTTAAAGGAAAAAAATGCATCCAATTTAAGTAATAGGCCATGCCAGTGACAGCTGAGGATGCAAGATAAAAAGAATGATCTTACAGAATGCACCAGCTATGTTATTTTGGAAGCTACTGAGATTTGTGGAACAACCATTTTCTCTTGAGCCTTGATGATGATAGCATCGGTACGACAAAACCAGAAGAGCAGCCAAGTGTGATGCTCTTTCATTACCTTTAAAGGAATATAACCCAAAGCATTTCTGTTACTGGCATGACTTTAATAATCAGATTGTAATGCCCCTTCACTATCCTACTAAAATCATCCAGGAGGTATCTTTCATGTCCTTTAAAAGGAGCAGTCAAAAAGAAATCGGAGAGAAATCAGATAGCGCTTTAAACATTTCATGTCTCCTTATAAGTAAAAGAAAATAGCATAAGCCGTTCTTAACTGCAGATAACTGCAATGTTGCTAACAAATCACTGCAGCGAAGTCGAAGCTGTTGCACCACAGTGTGGGTCAGGATTGGTGAACATCCTGTGCTCACAGGACATGTCTGCACTCTGAGACAATTTGTTTATTCTCTTTGGGGCCTGGAGAATGATAGCTGAGCATATGGAGACATTTCTGGTGCTGCAGCTTTTGGTTTCATGGAAAGAGCTGTTTACTTAACTTTGGCTTCATTCATTCAGCAGAGCTCCTATAAAATAACTAGAGGGTTTTAAAGCTACATAGAAAGCAAATTTCAAAGTGCCACTGGAACTGAAAATATGCATAATTCACAGCATATGTAAATAGTAGTTCCAGGTGTTTATAAATAAACAAAAGTGACAGATTTTGCCCCAGCTCTGAAGTCAGCAGCAAAATTATTTCAACTTTCAAAGAAATAAACTTCACTAAGATAGATTCTTATAAGTTCAAGTTCAGTTCATGGTTTTCTTTTTGCCCTCTCTTTTTATAGTAGTTTAGTAACAATTAAGTATTTCAGGTGGATAATAAGAAATCTTTGTGTCCTTTCTTCTTGAATGCAAGCTTTTAGCTGGTCAGCAGCTCATGTTCAGCACTGACCAATTCTCCTTTGCATGCGCCATATATTTTCAATAGGAGACAGCTCCATGCCGCAGGCTAATCAAGCACACACACTTTGTGTCTATGAAGACATGCTGTTGTAAATCATGCAGAATGAGGTCTGGCATTGTCCTGCTGAAATAACCACAGACCTCCTGGGAAAAGACATAAGCCCCTGTATCAGTGGTGCCTTTACACACATCCATGCTATAGACACTGATACACCCCTATACCATAACATACCATAGCATTGGCTTTTACACCTTTTTATGATAATGGCCTAAATGGTCGTTTATTTTTATCTCTTGCATATCAGCTGAAACATGTGTACACTGTCTTTCTGTCCATCTGAGATGAGTTCATGTCCTGAGAACTTGGTAGTGTTTCTACACAGTTGATACTGTAACAGATTATCAACTCCTGTCCTCAAGGGCTGCCATCCTAAATGTTTTAGATGTTTCACTGCTGCAACACACCTGATTTAAATCAAAAGGAATCTCCAGTCGTGTTGTCAAGTTTTTCTCAGCAATGTTTTTCAAATATCCAGCAGCTATTAAAGTCCTCTGACCTCTGAGATTCTCCAGTTCTTTGCAATTTTATAATGGGAAATGTTTGAGTTTCTCATGATTATCTGACTGCATTTGGCACAGTATGCTGAGTTACAACTAATCTTTGGAAATATGCTTCGAAATGTGAAGCATTTGGCCTCTGGTGGATGGGTTAGGTTAGATTTATACCCAGTCCTGGCAACTTCATTTTTAAACACTTGATTTTTTAATTGTAAGATTTTCCCGATCACTATTACCTGTGTATTCAATTACGTTTTTCTGTATTTTACTCTGTTCCAGTTTTTTTTTTCTTTTTATGTTTCTCATAACTGTAGCATTTCCTTTATATGTGTGAGTCTTAAAAGATTGGTAATTAGAAATATTTGAAATACTAAATCCCCAAGATGGTTTGTATTTCAAATGATTAGACAAATAAATGCATATATATTACTACAATTTAAACCACAAAGGGTATATAAAGTAACTGAACAAGAAATGAGATAAAGTGAAACCACGATCACAGGGCTGCGTTATGAATTTTGCTATGTAATCAGAAAAGAATGCATCATTCATGTGATCAGGCCGGAATACCACCAGAAAGACATCATTAAATCAGCTTGGGGTTTTTGCTTCTGTGCACGACCAATTACTTTTAACATATTAGGTCAAGTGGATATGTTTTTAAAGTTTATTTATGTCCAGTGACTCAGAGGAGTTGCCAGAAAATAGAGTTTGGAAATGAGCATACAGGGCAGCTATTAGGAATGGCATGTTGTCTTGCTATTGTGAATAAATGCAAATGTACATCACTGAGCCCTCACTGTGCATTACTCATTCAGTGCTCTTCCTCCTCTTCCTAATTTTTGCTTACTTTGTGTGTGTTTGCTTACTCCCTCATATAGGGAAAAAAAGTTCAATATAATAAGCCATTAGCCTCTAAGACAGCGTAATAGTAAAAGGAATTTTAACAGGGAAGCTCACCACATAACTTCAGGGAACCCCCAGATACACTGATACAAAATATAGCACAACTCCCACGGATGCACCCAGGAGAAAAGAGGGGTTATGAAAACCTGTGAGTTATATAATGGTAATGTTGACCAAAAGAAAAAGAAAAGATTCTCTACATAACATGGTGTAACTTCATGAAAGAGTGACCAATTTGTTTTGGGAGCTTTGGACAGGATGAGGTTGGCACTGCGGGTTCATTGAGATGAAAGAGAAACAGATGTACACCTCTGTAAGAGAGAGGACTCCAATTCTTTGTCAAGCTCTCAACAACAGTAGGATTAACCTGCAGCTGTGTGAGTGTGTGAAGGAAAGATAGCAATAAGAAAACGGGGAGACACAGATGGAAAGACTGCAAGGGGGGGTTATCACTGCCAACTGGATGCTTGTATTGGAATAGAAGGCATGTTACATTTCATAGAGGGTGCCTGTTTACTTTGTGCCACACATTCTCTGGAGCCTCCTCATACCTTGATGTGAATTGCACCATCTGTTGAATCTCACAGAACTATTGATGGCAAGGCGGCCCAGTTATTTGGAAATGAGGAGCTGCGAAGCCTATGATTACAATGGAGCCCTAATCGGACTGAAGCAACATTCTAAAAGCTTAGATTCTAAAGCAGCGGAATAGTTAGTTGAAATAACTTTACCAACAACCCCAGCAGTAACCCTGTCTGTTTTGCATTCTTCAAAATGCTGCCACATTTTTTAACAGCAGAGGAAAATAATGTCAGATAAGGGGAACTCTCCTTCAGAAGACAACTCTGGAATAAAAATAGAAATGGAGCCTCCTGCGTCAAAATCCCTCTGCTGCAGAACTCATACTGTGTTTCCCCTGGAGGAGAAATTTAATCAACCAGTGCACAAAATGCTACCTTCATTACGACACAATGTCTCTGCTGTCACGAGACACCTTTGAAAAAGTAAATAAATCAATTAAAATGAGACAAGTAGAATCGTCTGTTTTGCTTCATACCTCCACAAGGCATTAGATGCAGTTTAAATGAATACAATCGGTCCCCTTTCAAATTCCCTTCTATGTATGGGGGAAGAATTAGCTTTTGGGCTATTTCTAGAGCTGATAGTACTTTCTGCTACCTAGTCAGGCACAATTGTTCAGCAGTGCTGGGGTTGTTTTAATTTGCTGTATTTAGCCAAACCCACCTTAGCCTTTGTATAAAAATTCAGTGAATACTGATATAATTGCTTAGCTTCCTGTGATTCATCTAATACTAAATAGTTACAAAGACCATTAATATATTGAATCATTTTGATAGAAATTTATTTCCTTTATCTCCAGTCAATATAAATTCTCTATTTACTGTTTACTGTTCACTGTTACACTGTTTACTGTAAAAAGGCAAAAAGATTAATAAAATAGTTAGAGCCCATCACTTGACTTGGTACAGGGTGTTATTTTTATTGGTCAGAGGCTGTATTGGGGGTGAATTTAAGAAATGTTCAACATCCATACACAATTCTGAGAAGTCCGGAAGAGTTTACTGAGTATATGTCACTAGCTATCTTTTTCTTAGTTTTGGCTGCAAATTGAAGTTTGAGCAAAATCTACATTTGAATATGATACAAATATCACTGTAGAAAAAAAAGAAAAAAAACTTCCCACTGGACACTTTGGAAGTTTTGACCTATAAACTCTGATGCAACACACCATTATCCTGCCAACCAGCCAAATAAAGTACAGTAGATGCACAATCATCCTCTCAGCTATAAATGTCTTTTCACAACATCCAAGTTCATTTTTTTCTCAACCATTTTATGTCTATAAAGATGAAACACTGCTTTAGTTTTAGGAAATACTCAAAAGTGCTACAGTTCGTATCTTTAATCATCTGTCAGGAGTTTAACACCCTGTGACTGGGCAGTAGGCAATTAGACTTCGGCAGGGGTCAGTGCCCCTCTGGCCCCACACTTGGATCTCCCCTTGGTGATTATAGGCTGAGAATTATTTATTTATTTAATCATTATCTTGCTCAGGCCCCTTAATGTAGCAAAAGTGTGAAACTTGAAGCCTGGATTTGGGTTGAGCTTGTGCACGATGCTGAGACAACAGCCTGTATTCTTGCTGCAAGGTTCCAGCAGCTAATTCCATGTACTTATGATCCCAGTAATGTTTTCCTCTTTTCTGAGTTGCATAACAGTTGTTCAACATTCATTAGCTTCTCATGTATTCAGAAACCCTGCATGAATACAGTTTCAGGTTGCATTTAAAGGTTCATTTACAGGGTTCGGAATCAGCAAGTCATAGATTGCAGGCTGTTGTATGTGTATGGATCAGTGCAAGTATCTGGGAACTTTAGCCAAATTTTTCACATCCGGTTAGCTGGTGGGTGAAAACATTGCTTCGCTACATAGGGGAGCCATTTGATTACCTGCTTTGTTACTCGTCAATCTTCGTTTATTCTACTTTGGAAATGCCCAGAAGCTGCGCTGCTGGCTGCCATAAACATAACTAGCACATGGACAATAGAAGATGCTTTTTCCAGTTTCCAAAACGACAGAAAAGCCCAGAATAACGTGATAAGTGGCTAGTGGCTATCAAGCTTGTCAATGCTGAAGGTTCACCTTGGAGTCCATCAAACCATCTAAAAATATGTTGGGATCGCAATCATGGGAGGAGAGCCTTGGTGAGAGAGGTAAAGAAAAACCCAACATCAATGCGACCATTTTTCTATGGATCACCGCGAACATCCGGGAATTTTCGCCAAATTCGTCACATCCGGTTAGGTAACAGGTGAAAACATGGCTTCGTTGCATAGGGGAGCCACTGAATTAACTGCTTCATTACTCGTCAATCTTCGTTTATTCTACTTTGGAAATACCGAGAAGTCCCGCTGTGTATGGCTGCCATAAACATATCTATCACACGGACAAGAGAATATGTTTGTTCCAGTTCCCAAAACAACAGAAAAAAGTCCCGAACAACATGCTAAGTGGCTAGCTGCTATCAAGCCCATAAATGCTGACGGTTCACGCTGGAAACCATGGAAACATCTAACAATATGTTCGGATCACTTTGTGACTGATAAAAAGCATATTGTGGTCTCACTTTTTAAACCCTGTAGTTGTTTTTGTACAGATGATAGAAAACACCATTAAATCAGTGGATGTACAGAATCACAGCGCCGCCCGCTGTTCCCGTCTCGTCAGGACTGTTAACGATCACGTTCATCCAGATTACTGCCATCAATGTTCCCACATAAGAATAAAAGCATAAAAAGCGGCAGAAAGGCATTTGCAGCGTTATAAACATGCACAGTCATAACCAGTTACATACAGATAAGACTGCCGGTAATTTATAGCTTTATCAATGAGAGTAAACTCCTGAGAAGTACATCAAAGAAATACCACCATTTCTTAAAAATCCGGGGAAAATTAATATTCTATAAAAAACAAATGGCTTGAACACGGGGCTTACTTGATGAAACCAAATACATCATGAGATCGGGAAACTGATCATCAGGCTGTTATGTACAGGTAGGTTCGTCTAACCAGGCTGTAGCAGCAGAAGATGGGCATCACTTAGTCCAACAGATACTAGTTTAGCTTCGTATCTTCTTCCAGCGTCGGCAGTGAGACTTTCAGTATAACTGGACGTCATTTCTATAATATTTCAAAGACAGACCGGCAGAGAAAAAAAATTAAAAAGAGTGCAAAAGCAGTTTTTGAGGCTCATAGTCCATCAGACGCCGTTCAAAACGAAGCATGTTTTCACCGGGACCAGCTTCGCGGTCACATAGTCCGGGTTGTGACGTAGGCTCGCGGTGATCCATACCTGGAGCTACATTTCTGAGCTCCAGAGATGCAGTACGGAGATGGTTCCACAAAGTCAACGATCAATACAAGCCTCCACCAGCCTGGGCTTTATGGCAGAGTAGCCTGACAGATGCCTCTCCTCAGTGCAAGACATAAAGCCTGCATAAAGTTTGCCAAAAAACACATGAAGGACTCCCAGACTGTGAGAAATAAGATTCGCTGGTCTGATGAGACCAAGGTTGAACTTTTTAGCGTTAATTCTAAGCAATATGTGTGGAGAAAACGAGGTACTGCTCATCATTTGCCCCAATACGATCTCAACACGGAAACATGGTGGTGGCAGCATCATGCTACCGGGGTGTTTTTCAGGCGCAGGGACAGGGCAACTGGTTGCAATTGAAGGAAAGATGAATGCAGCCAAGTACAAAGAGATCCCAGAAGAAAACCTCCTCCAGAGTGCTCAGGACCTCAGACTGGGCCGAAGGTTCACCTTCCAACAAGACAATGACCCTCAGCACACAACTAAAATAACAAAGGAGTGGAACAACTCTGTGACCATTCTTGACTGGCCCAACCAGAACCCTGACTTAAACCCAACAGAGCATCTCTGGAGAGACCTGAAAATGGCTGTCCACCAACGTTCACCATCCAACATGACAGAACTGGAGAGGATCCTGTTGGAAGAATGGCAGAAGATCCCAAGATCCCCTGTGAAATACTTGTTGCATCATTCCCAAGAAGACTCATGGCTGTACTAGCTCAGAAGGGTGCTTCTACTCAGTACTGACCAAAGAGTCTGAATACTGAAACTTTGATATTTCAGTTTTTCTTTTTTAATAAATTTGCAAAATTTCTACATTTCTGTTTTTTTCTGTCAAGATGGGATGCTGAGTGTACATTAATGAGAAATAAAATGAACTTTTTTGATTTTAGCATATGGCTGCAATGAAACAAAGTGTGAAAAGGTTTAAAAGGGTCTGAATACTTTCCGTACCCACAGTATGTAGAAATAGAGCGAAAGAGAGAAATAAATAGCCCAGGGCTTATGAGGTTTAGTCGGAGAGTTGAAGCCTACATATAGGAATCAGTACGAGTTTCAAAGAACCCTTTTATCCATATCACGGTTTAATTTGACTGTATAGAATACATCAGAGAAATTAGCAGCAGGGACATTATTTTGCTAGTTTTAATTAAAAGCTTGACATACATACAAGGACATATTACTGTATGTGTGTTTTTAAAATATTTTAAAAATTCCTCTCTGGATCATGCATAAAAAAAGACATATTACTGGAAGGTAATATTTAGTTCCACAACAACTTAACAATGAAGT
The DNA here is from genome assembly GCA_023101725.1 of Atherinomorus stipes. Taxonomy (NCBI): domain Eukaryota; kingdom Metazoa; phylum Chordata; class Actinopteri; order Atheriniformes; family Atherinidae; genus Atherinomorus; species Atherinomorus stipes. The sequence goes on along the minus strand of JALJCO010012147.1, from coordinate 82,844 downwards.
GGTCATTTTTGATACGTTAAAATTTATGATGGAAATGAGAAAAACACTGTAGCAGTCTCTCATATTTTTGTCCTCTGTCCTCTCACACAGTCGTCTCTCCATCCAGACAGGAGCAAGCAGTTAAAACTCGGTTTTCTGTGTCCAAACTGTTTCGTGTGACATTTCGATGTGATTGGACGTGCAGAAAAAAAAAAAAGAAGCAAGTTCTGCCAACATAAACTAACTCTCAAGCATACACACACATCCACAGACACATACAATGAATTAATCTGGCCTGGATACTCTATAAATATGCCACAGGACATTCAGCAGCATTACATACTATTCAGAAGAATTTACATTAGTTACGGGCCTTAAATAGAAAGAAGGTGATGCTGGCAGTGTGTTTTAAGTGTATAAACAACTCATTATATATAACTTTAACTCCAAGTGTGTGCAGGGTGTCCAGCTCACTGCTGAGCCAGAAGAGATAGGTCTTTTTTCTTTCCTTTTCTTTTATTTCTTTCTTTTTTTTAGCATCTATGATTTGTCTTATATGCAGTGAATAAGCCCTATTACCTACTGTTAGTCTTTTCCATATCCCCTTTTTATTTCTTTCTCACTGGTTTAGCATTAATTAAACGGAAAGTCTGGTGTATTTGGGGTGAGATTGCAGACAGAACTATCTTCCAAACTGTTTTGGATGTTGGCTACACTAAATAAGAAACTGATGTTCATTTTCAGACCATTTCAAGCAACTGTATTTTGGAATCATACAGCAATGTGTAGTCTTAGTTGTTTTTGTTTGAAGTGAAGCTGAGTATGTGGCTGAGCTGCTTGTTTAGATGTTTTTTCTCCCTCTTGCTGTGCCACAGTGTTCAATGCGTCTCCAAGTGCGCACGGCCGTCTGCAGCAGCGCTCCGCAGACCGCCTGCCGGGCATCTGGATGCTCTGCTTTCATTTCTGGAGGCGCTTCTTTTCGCTCAATCACCCCCAACAGGTGGATTAAGTCGACCAGGCAAAAGCATCGCTGAAAATAAACCCCGGGGAAAATTTGAGGAGCAGGAGAAGAAGGTGCGATCTGGCGAGGAAACTTGCACGGTGTTTGCTCATTTTCGTCTCAAGGATTTGTTGCGCGGTGAGCTGAATGCGGTGTTTTCCTACGCAGACGACCGAATGGAAATCGTGATCAAAACGGACCGAAACGGGATGAACAGTTGGACAGCGGTCAAGTGGCCAAAAACAAGAGTGGAGAATGCAGTCTAGACCGAAAAAACAAGAAAAAGACAAACTGGCGTCTCAACAAGCAAACATTTCAATAAGCAAGGTCTGCATTTAGAGCCACACTGCTGCTTCTCATCTGGAGGGATGAGAAGAAGTTGAGCTGTTTTTTCTTCTTTTTTCCATGCTTCTTGCAAGACAGAACGTGGATCTCCATGAGCCAAGTTCCAATGCTCAACATCCCAAAGGTTTGTTCTTTGCTTAAAAATGTACAGTACACATAAAAGTGTTGCGCACGAACGTGAATAAAAATGTTTAATAGTCATCAGAGACCACATACAGGCACGTTGCGCAGACCTGTCGTCATTTTATCACTTTTTTAGAGTCGCTGTAAGCTTTGGTGAGGCTTTACTAAATGTGCCGCATGATCCTATCAGGTGCTTCTATCTTACTGCAACTTTTATGGTAAAATATGTTTTTGCTCAATACAGACTTTTCACTGACACACGCAGCTGTAGCAAAATGACCGAGGTTTTGTAAATGATTCGCTAATTCCAACAAAGTTGAAGACAGTCTATATAAATGGGGTGTGTGTATGTGAGTATGTGTCCTTGCCTGTCTAAGTATTTGCACACTGATGTCAACAGAGGACACAAGTATTCTGACAAGTAAAAGAAAAAAAAAAAAAAAAAACTGCAACACTACAGAGAAAAAAATGCCTGTTGTCAAATTATCTATAAGTCATTTAACCTTATTTTGCAAATGTTTGTACTCTGAAGCTGAGCCTTTACCATCAAAATCTGCTCAGAAAGAAATATTTCTGTATACAGTATATTCATAGGTTTTCTGTATTTTCTCTGTTTCTCATGTACATTGGTGTAATTTAAGCATCATTTTGCTACCTTTATGTTGTTTTTTAGGAGAAAACTGTTAAATTGTGTGCATCATATGGTTTAAGCATTATGTTATCATCACAAAAAGAATCCTTATTTACTTTCTACTAAACAGTAGGCATTTCAACTAGTAAATATAAACTTAAATTGTCAGACAAAAGACCTTTGACAAAATTACACTGTTAGATCTGAAAACTCCCCACCAGTACAATTACTGAAAAGAAAAAAAGCAGTACTTTCTTTTAACAATGCCTTGACTATTAGAAGTCAATGACCACACAAGCTGGAGAGCCCCCTGTGACATTGGCAGGGGAAAAAAATATTGCATGGCAACAAGTTAGTTATGAATGGACACAAAATCAATATCATGTGGCCTTGGCTTAATAAGGCCCATGAATACTTTGTTTCTCCAGCCTGCTCTCATTCTGATGCCATCACAAACTGCCATTTCATCAGAACTCTGTTGTATCAAAAATCAATCCGGTATTTAGTGTAAATTTTCAACACCCCAGGTGAACATACTGAGAATCTTTTTTCCAGAGCATTTTCCAATGTGTTGGTTTGATTTTATGAAGTGTTTTTTTAAAAAAACAACACACATCCTTCCCAAAACCTAACCAGATTTGATTCTTAAACCTAACCAAACACCTTTGGTGTCTTAACCTAACAAGTACCCTGCATTGCCTGTTCTTAACCAAGTACGCATAAACCGAACCAAATAAGTGTGAACAAAAAGTAAACACTGAGCTAAAAGAAAATTAAAAAGAAAAAAATTGGTCTCAAATGCAGATTATGCTGAGGAGGTGACCACATGAGGAATCACTCAGCAAGTCTTTGTGACAGCAAAAACAGTAATAAAGTTTCTAGTTTGACTTAAGTTCTAATTTCAAATAGACAATTATGTAAATTGGAGGAAACTTAATTTCTTGGTTTTCTGAATACAATCCATAATGCACATACTGTAATTAGACCAGTGGTAGCATAGAATAATTACAGAGGGTATCATTCATCTTATCCATAAACACTTACTGTGATTATAAACCACATACAAAATATAAAAAGGTAGTTAAAAAGCTGCTCAGTTTGCCACATTAAAAGATTGCACCAATTTGCTGCCAACCACATGGTTGAACACATGTTTTGGCATGTGATATAATAGACAAACAAGAAAAAGCCCAGTCACAAACAAATTGGAATGGGACATATGGTCTCCCATTGTAGTAGTTCATACTTCAGTCGATACATCCTATCCTTATACAGTAGGCCAATGACAGTATTCCAATTAAATGGTCCAACAGTGTAAGCACAAATACTGATTGTCACATGAAAAAGTCAATGAACCACTGAAGCACTACAGGCAGAGCCAGTCAGTAAACAGTAGCCACATGATGATGGCCATCACTCCTAACTGCCCATACTGTAGATAGCAGAATGGGGCACTATTTGGAGGAAACTTAAAAGGACCAGAGGCAAGATTAAAAAATTAAACTCGCGACTGCCACAACTGGCGCTTCAGGTAACTGCAGCCACGAGCCAAGCCGTCACAAGAGCGTGCACAAACTGAAGCTATAATGTTGTTTTCTATGCTTTTTCTTCATAGTTACACTTTTTAGTGTCTTTCAGTTGATCTGGATTGTTTGCTGACGGCAGAAGAATCCATAACTATTGCTTACAGTATTTGAATTTACCACGACCGTCTTCTTCCTGTATCAAAACTGTCGAGGATGCGGATGCAGCGTCATTTAACGTCACATCCGCAGGGCAGCGCGGGAAATTCGGCCACTGAATTGCAGTGCTTTATGCAGCACACAGCCTGTTCAAGGCAATAGAGAGATACGTGGGTGGGCTCGTTCTTTTTGCTTTTTAATGCTTCATCACCCATAAGTAATTAAAAAACTGGACATGCTTGTTTATTCTTTCATAATTCCTGCTTCTAGTCCCTTTAAGAGTTTTCCTCAAAAAAGATGGCTTGGAGTCTGGCAATAGGAATTGTCTTTTGATTTTGATCTTACAAATGTTGGACACATCCTGTGTTGTCTATTTGAGACTGAAACAGGAGCTGAGGATGCTTCAGTGATTGAAGCAAAATGTTCTTAACTCTATTTACACAGTCCAGTTAATGATTCTAGCTTCTCCATTTACAATGTTGTGAGAGGAAAGTTGCCTTGGTCTGAATTTTTATTTGTACGATGTCCACAATTTATAGTATGCAGAGAAATGATATAAACTGCGAGGAAATGAAAGACAACATAATCTATAATGTTGTACAAAGGCAGGTTTACGAAGATATTTTCCAAACAGTGATGTGCTGCTTTTATCCCTCTTATAGCACTTTGAACATTTACAGCTGGATTTGATGTTATGGTCAAAATCAGCAGGTCAAAAATATTCCCATTGTTTTCATGTTGCAATAGCTTCCCTGTCTGGTGACTTGAGTAGCTTGAGTTGTCAAGCCAGCTTCAGTAAACTTTTAGCTGTGATACATCTGACCAACTCAGTAAGGTTTAGAAAATTAAATATCTGTTTCGGGTTAAGGTAAAACAACATGGTTTGGTGTAAAATGTACAGTATGACTTAGTGTATGTTCCTCACAACTGTCACCCTCGACATCTTTAGCTGAAGAACGCGTTTTGTGGGGCTGTCAAAATTAACGCAGTAATGCAAAGAGATTCATCTGTGGAATTTTTTTTTTCTTTTTTTTGGACACATTGACACACAAGCAGCAAAGTTATCACCCATGTGTGTAAAAAATCTGAATGTAGGAATACCTCGATGAAAGAGGCGGATTTTTGGCATGCAGGTGCCATGTGACTGTGGTGAACCAAATCTACCAACCACACCATGACAAATTAATAAAAACACAGTCATCTGCAGACAGAGAAAAAAAGGAAAAAAAATTCATCATTTCACCAAAGCAACTCAAATTAAGCATCAAGCATTTGTTGAGGCTGCAATTTCAGGTTTAACACCTAGCTTACTGTCTGCAGCAAGCTAGGTTTACATTTTTAAATGTGATTAGTTGTGATTGATTATGATTATTCCACAGCTATCCTGTGATTTGTAAGATGAAAAAAAATTAATCCTTTTACAGTCCTAATTTTGTGACCTTTTTTGTTTGCAAACACAGAAATTTCATGTTTACCTGGTTACTTGACCTAATAATGACTTCTTGTTAAAGTAGCTATATCATGAAAAATAAATTTTTTATAGAGCTTTTAACCATGCCATAATGATAGTTCCTCATCAAAAACATCTTCAAAATGCTATTTTGCATCATTCAGGCATGTGTAAGTACTCCTTCAGAATAAATGTCTGAAAGCTGTAGCCAACTCCTATCACTATAAAACACCTTGCCAAGATTTTACACCTCCTAGGTTCACTTCTATGCAGATGATCCCTAGGTGACATCACCTAGGAGGTTATAGCCAACTCCTACAAGAATCGCTAACCTGTACACTCTCTCAGAGGAGGAATCTAACAGTCTGCCAGAGGTCACTACAAGAAGACTTTCTCTGAGATAGGCAGCCATCAGCTAATATAAGTCTTGCTCGGGAGTTCAAAAGAAAAGCTTTTTTCTTTTTTCTTTCTTTCTTTTTTAAAAAACATTTTTTAGCACTAGGTCAGGCTTAGTCAATTTGGTCCTATGAAAGCAGCAATTGGCAGCAACATCCTATCCTTGTTAGCCTGCTCTAACACTCCTGATTCAAATTGAATAGATCCAGTAGCCAATTAAGGTCAGCTCAATGACTCATTAACTTGTTTTGGAGCACGGAGACATGGAAAACCTGCTGGATTGCGGCCCCCGTAGGACCGAATTGAGTAACCCTGCTCTTGACAATACCTTGGAAAAAACATGCGAGTGTGGTTGTGATCGGCATGGGAGTTTATTTGTTGTACCATTTGATGGATGTACCCACCAGAAGGGGTTAGATTTTGTCTTCGGGAGCACAAAAAACCCCTAAAGAATGTCTTTGTGTGAACTTCACTCCTGACAGCTTCACGAACCTCGAGCAGTGCCAGAGTGTCTTTTCTTGGGCATTACTTCTGAAACCCGATGTATTTCCCACAATAAAAACGTCTCATGGACAGGCAACACCAGTGAGTAAAACCATATTGCGAGCTCAATGCTAAACATTGTGGCTTGTTAGTCAGTTGTAAAGTTGTTTTAATGTAATGTAAAGTGGCTCCATGTGAGACAAAATCAAGATGCTGGTTCCAGGACAACATCAGGGAGTGGGCATACTCTTATGTTGGGGGCTTTGGTGGTTCAGTGCAGTCAGCCTTTAAAATTAGTCATACTGTAAAAACTAATATATAACACCAAATTAGTTATCTGTAGTGACGAGGGTAACATATTAGCATGTGCCTGTTGTTGAGTTTTGGAGTTTTTGAAAAGCTTGATCTAGCTCCTTTAATGCATTTTGTGTTATTAACCTGGGACCGTATTTATCGAACTCAGCATTTTTTTCTAAAAGTTGACTTATGGATAAAGAAAAAAAAATCTTTGCTAAAAGTTGCTCTTAAAAGTTACTTATCAAGTGTCTCACTCACACTTCTAGCAAAGCGTGGGACTTAATTTTTAGTGTCAGTCTTAGATCAGGTTTATGGCAGTAACTTGTGCCTTCAACAGAATTTTAAATTACGTAACTTCTAAATCCACTGAATTTACCAATCAGTGAATAGAACCATTTATTGATTACTTGGATGGCCATAAATCGTCTGTGTCAGTAGCTGCATTTATTGCTCCCCAGAACTGTGTAAAACCTAAATATTTAAAAAAAAAAGATAATGGAAACACCCACATTTCGAAGAATTTCTCAGATTAAAAGGTTTTTAAGCTCTCATGAGGTGGTTCGTCAGACATGTTGATGTAAAAGTATATCGCAGTGTAATGTGCGCAATGGAAGTGTAATGGAAACATATTTTTGGCATTTACATGCCATCGGACATGACATACTGTAGGGGGGCAAAAACCTGTTTATCCTTCTTAGTTATGACGTTTCTGATAATTTACAAGCATGAACTTTGGAATCAGAGCAACCAAGATCTTCTGATGAGAAAGGGGGCAACAGTAGTAGCACCAAACCACAAAATGCTTTGTATCTCCATCCTCCTCAAAGTGAAGTTTGGTGGGACGAGATTTTACAAGTATTTCTTCTTATGCACTAAACACCCTTCAGTGTAAACACCTGCAAATTTTATTTCATCAAAATTTTTAAAATATTGCTTTTATTTTGTGGAAACTGTAATGGAAACGCAGCTAGTGTTGCATTTTTCCTGTAGCAAGATATTGAAGCATTGTGGTGGCACTTAAATCTGTCATAAAAGCTCTGCTGCATGTGGTTGCTGGTTAGATTATGTCCCTTATTAAATCCATGTGGAATCAAAGAAAAAGCCTGCACACTTCCATTTTATTCCAACGTTTCGATCACATCAGATCTTCCTCAGGTCAAACGAGAAACGTTGGAAAAATGCAGCAGTAAGTGTGCAGACTTTTCTTTGATTCCACATAACGTAGCCTTGCACCTAGTGATGTGCGTATGTCTACGGATTTTTATTACCTTATTAAATCCATAACATCAATAATACCTGCTGTGTCTAAATAATACTGTTTGATCAGCTCATCTTCAAACAAAGTCAAAGCACCTTTCAGGAAGGTCCGTATGTCTCTCTAATCTCAATGCCATCCTCTACTGGCAACTTCTACCAACTTAGGACACTTCTGAAGGTGTCTTGAATATTTTGAAGGAGTAGAAGTGATTCTTAGACTTGAGAAAGCTGATAATTGGTTTTTTCTTTTTAAGCTTGACAGGACTAAATTCTACAAATTCTCAGCTCTCAGGACTTGAAATGGTACTTTAGGTTACTTGATAAATACGGCCCCAGATTTATTCAAAACCTGAAATCTAACATACCTGCTCATCAGAGGTGGAGAATCCCTGGTTCATAAAGTAAAAATCCTTCTCCAGAAGTTGCTCCAATCAAGCACTAAACCAGCTGAATTTAATTAGCACAGCTCCTCTGCCAGATAGATGAGCTCGTTAGTGAAAACACCTGTTCAAAGTGTGCAGGCACATCCAAAAGCATGGCGGGATTTTTACTTTCTGGCACCTGAAATGTCCACCTCTGCTGCTCAATATCTCTGAAGAGGTGTTTCGTTTAAAATGATAATTGATTGGAAATATTAGAGATGGGAGGAAGTCCCATACATGAAAGTCTCAATTAAGTTGCAAGTGTTAGGTCTCAAGTCTCAAGTCTCAAGTCCTGTGATGAGGATCAATCAAGTCAAGTCTAAACATAGCTTTAGTCGAGCAAGTCAAGTCATTATCAAACTAGTTTTTTTCAAATGTCTGTATTTCAACAAACCCGTTTTTCAGAGTCAATATCTTTTTTTAATGTAAGCTGATAAATTAATAAATTAGCACAACATGAATACATTTCAAATTCAAACAGCTTTTATTACTTTAACAAGATCAAACAATCTCCCCAGAATGCGCTTAATTTATCAAGTGTGTGTACACTGGCCTAAAATCTTTTATCAGCAGCAGCCAAGTAGCAAAAAAATAATTAGGAGCCGAGTGCCCCACAACTCCACTACTTCCTGAACTTAAGGCAGCTCCTTTGTTTCCTGTCTTTCATTACTGGACAAACTAATTATTCATGGTTTCTGAGGTCAGACACACCTGGATTAATCAGACTGTCCACTACTTAGGTTCAGGAAGTAGTGGAGTTGTGCATAGAGCCCATTTGGTCATGATATTACTGTCTGAATCATAACCTGAGCCTCATCTACAAAAGACATCACTCCTATCCTCGAACAACTCCACTGGCTTCCAGTTCAATTTTGTTTTGATTTAAAAATTCTCCTCACCTTCATTGTCTTGCATAATCTCAAAACTCTCAGATCCTCTTTTTCTTTCCAGCTCTTCACTCTATCTGCTCATATATCCATGATGGGATTAACTCTGATCAACCATACAGGCCCTCACCTCTTGGATTCTTTTTCACTATCCATCTGTGCCATTGAGTTTCCTACTTTTATACCACCCCTCAAACCCATCTCTTTAGCCTGGCCTGTGCTACATCATCCCATCACTTCTTCATTTGATTTATTGATATAGTACAGTGGCGTGATAGTTAGCACCGCAGCCTCACAGTAAGATGGTCACTAGTTCAAGCCTGGGCTGGGGAGGGGTTCGAACAATTCCAACCGTGGCCTTCCTGTGTGGAGTTTGCATGTTCTCCCCGTGTATGCGTGGGTTCTCTCCAGGTACTCCGGCTTCTTCCCACCATCCAAAAGACATGCATGTTAGGTTAATTGGTCACTCTAAGTTGTCCCTAGGTATTAATGTGTGTGTGAATGGTTGTCTGTCTCTCTGTGTTGGCCCTGCGACAGACTGGCGACCTGTCCAGGATGTACCCTGCCTCACCCCAGATAATAACTGGGGTAGGTTCTAGTGACCCCGCGACCCTGAATTGGATAAGCGGTATGGGAAATGAATGAACGAATAAATGAGTTGTTTTTTTTTTTTGTTTGTTTTTTTTATCACTTGTTTTATTGTGAGGGATCATCGACTGTTGCAAAAGGCACCCACAATTTAAATGTATCAACATTTGTTATCATACTGTAGTGACGGTCAAATTTACAGTAGGTTCATTTTATTTCATATTTATAAATGGTTAACAGATTGTTTTAGAGCAGTGACTTTAGTGATGTTCTTGAATACGCAAAAGGTTTTTTGGTTCCTTCATTTTCTGGTTCCAGCAACGATAGCCCCATAAAAATTCTGTATTCATACAAATTTCCTGATATATCTCTGTGGTATAATTTACTAATGCCCCAAGTAAGGCAGACACCCAAACCATAAAACTACTACCATGACTTTTAACATGGAAAAAGTTGACAGAAACCAAGTGCTTTACTTTGTCTCTTTTAAACTAAAAAGTTTACCTGTTTCATTTATTTTTTCTTTTTTGTCCTTGCAGGGTTCTAGCTTATCAACATGGTTCATTTTAGCAAAACTCAAGCAGGTAGCAATGTTTTTTCTTCAGTGAGCAGGTTTTTTCTTGCAGCCCTGCCATGCAAATAGGGCGCTGTTGAGTGTCCTCCTGATGGTGGTGAAATAAACACTGATATTTCTCCAATACTGTATGTGAAAGGACTTCTGTTTCTTAGAAGCTATCCTGGCTTCCTTCACAGCATCACATCTTGATAAATTTGATATAGGCTACACCTTCTCCAGGGATGATCTTAGGCAACAACATCTGGGGAGAATATCATGAACTTTGTCCAGTTGTATCAACAGATCTTTTTCTGAGGTTCTGTGGGTTTAAATAATTCCACAAACTTGTCCAGACTAAGACTCTTTTCTTTGGCTACCACCATGTACGTAAGGTTGGATAATTTTCCTGATAGAAGAATGAATATTTTATATTTCGTCAATTAGTTTAGTCAAGTTCTATTTATGTTTATGTGGCATAATTTAGCAGAAATACATAAAATTCTATGTAAGTAAAAAAAATTAGCACCACTATTGTGTTGTGAAGTATTTCTGCATAACTCCTCCTGTTGTTATCCACTCCTCCGGCTTTATCATCTTTTCTTACTCATGAAGGTCATCAGCAACAAGTTTGTTTTTTTTTAACACCTTTGTCCCTGTCCCTTCTAGTGTGAACTCACTCAGCCTGGCGGCAGCTGTAGCAGTGTTAGCAGGGTGCTGTTAAGCTGAAGCCCAGGGAGATGTCACAGCTGTACTACCGGCGGACTGACAGCTCTTCCTACCGGGACCGGATCCCACTGAGAATTGTGCGGGCCGAGTCAGAGCTGTCACCTTTGGAAAAAGCCTACCTCGGAGCTGTGGAGAAGGGGGACTATGCTAGCGTAAAGCAAGCTCTGGAGGTGTGTGTGTGCATACATAATTACATGTTGAAAAAATGGATACATTGATTGATAAATGGATGAATGAATGCTGCCACTTGAGAGCCTGAATAATGGAAGATTGGATGGATATTAAAGCCTTAAGCTAATTAGACTGATCTAGAAAAGATTGGTAGATTGTGGGTGACGTGCAGCCATAATAGCCACTCGTCTCCAATTACATGTGGGACACTTGTTTACCATGTGCACAGGTGTCAGGCCTGAATTAGAGGATAGCAGATTTTTCTTGATCTCGCAGCAACTTAGAAAAAATTGTAAAAAAGAGGTCGTACCACATTGCAGTTAATGGCACGATGTTGAGATCTTTCTGGTAATTTTCAGGTTTTCCCATTTTATTTTTCCATGTAAAAATGGATAGATGCGCATACACAGGTTGACAACAAGACTTAATACAATAAGATGAAAAGTTGCACAATAATATGATATTGATCTTTATCATTCATCATAATTCTTTATCAGCATGAAATAGTTTTGAAAACTTATTTTTAAATAGTGCAAATGTTCAGCTACTCTGCTCCAATTTTACTTTAACTGAACTAAATAGTACTTCACTTATCACTAAAAGATAATGTATCCACATTGTATATTTCAAGAAACTGGCTATTGGCAAGATAAAAAAAAAAAAGGAATTAAGTGCAAAAAGATTGTAATAGTAGAAAGTCATAGAGGTCTGTACTGGGTAAAGAGATGAGCCATGGAAAAGAATAGAAAAGAAAAGAAAGAAAGAAAAAAATCATGACCACTTTCTTTTGCCTTTAGCCTTCAAACAATGGCTAGTTTGGATTAGATTTTTCAACACCTTCATGCTCATTGCATAGTTTGGAAAAAAATTCAAACAGCATTGTGCTGTAATAAATGTAAAAATACAACAGTGTAAAGACTTTATGGTCTTCTGTAAGACTGGTTTGTCCCATTGCAGACAGAGTAGCTCTGAAAACAACCCAATACTATTTTTTCTCCCCAGGAAGCAGAAATCTACTTTAAGATCAACATCAACTGCATTGATCCGCTTGGACGCACAGCTCTGTTGATTGGCATTGAGAATGAGAACCTGGAAATTATTGAGCTTCTGCTAAGCTTCAACGTTTATGTTGGAGATGCCCTGCTGCACGCCATTCGCAAGGAAGTGGTGGGAGCCGTGGAGCTGCTGCTCAATCACAAGAAGCCCAGCGGAGGCATGCAGGTGAGGAGGGCCGAAGGGGAGAAGGAAGGAAGGAGGTTCCATGTCAGGGCGATCTATTCATGAGGGAGACATTGAACAGAGGAGATAATACTACGCTTATAAAGGGAAAGTGATTTATAATAATTTTTATTGCTGTTTTCTAAATATCTGTCTGTTTTTCTTCATGTTTTGATAGTTTGACCTTTATATACACACACACACACACACACGCACACACCCACCCCCTCCACACACACACACATATATATATATATATATATATATATATATATATATATATATATATATATATATATATATATATATAAAACGATCCATGCCCCTGTGTTATGTCCTATTCATCGTAAAGTAAATGAAAAATGGTTTCTTTTATGTTTGAAAACTAAATGATTGCACTGCAGCTATACAACTAAAAACAAGTGTCCACATACACAGAGGCCAAAACACAGGAGACCTTTTCATCTATAAAAAAAAAAAGCTGTCAGACAATGAAATACTTGAACTAATTGTATCTTATAAGCTGTGTGTAGCTGCCTGGAGCTTTTTATACCATCCACAATAATTGACTTTGTATTGTTGGCATCAACAACAGCTCAGATTTCAAATAGATGTCTTAACAGTATACGCCTATTTCTGTCTTTTGAAAAAGAAACAAGACGTTCAAGCAGAGCCTTGATCGTATTGTTGACTGAGAGAAAAGATTATACATAATTTGTGCAAAATTATTGTATTCTCTTCTTTTTTTAATTGTGTAAAAAATAAAATCACAATAGCTTGAGAATGTGGTGCTTTGTAAAACGTCTCTTCTTGTTGCAGATGATAGCTGCTTGTTTAAAGCATAATTGCACAAATCAGAAAACTAGAGAAAACTCATTTCAGTTCTTATATTTTATCTTGTCTCGGCCCCACATGTACTAAACTCACTGGAACACAAACACACAGACATAAATGCTTCACCTCCTTTCTCCTTTTATTTCCTAGTAGCCGTAATGCACCATAAACCACAAAGGAACAAATGTGTTCTCATCTTCATCAGTCACTGATGGGGACAAGTTCCTGCTGCTCCTAATGTGTCCAGTTAGAAGCAATGCGTTAGGCTTTCACAGAATAAAGCAAAATAATGAAAAGAATGAAGGAGGGGAAAGGTTAAACATATTAGAGAAGAAAATGAAGCGCAAGCTCAAGCAATAGTTTAGACAGAGGGAGTAAAATCAGAGGCCAAAAACTCCCAGTCTGAGCCCCTTAGACACATCAATCAGCTGACACATTACCTCTTTAACTTAATGTCTTTCTGAGATAGCACTTCTTTGTGTCACATGAGGAGGCTGTGAAAATAGATCTCTCTAACGCAACCAAATCACCTCTAGAGAGGCCGGTAGATTAGATTAAAAAGCTGTCAGAGGAAAAATGCATGCTATCTGTCGCAAGAGTCTTTTCTGAGATTTATTAATAGGAGGTTGATTTGATGCTTTGCAGGAATAGTGCATATTTGTCTTTCTATTTTGTCAGATGTTTGAGTGATGTGTTTGTAATAATCTCTCAAGCATTGTGGCTTATTCATTTTCCGTTGAGGGGTGCAGCATTTTAAACAGGTCCATGTATTGTCCTAAGCATTCAGATAAGTATCTGTCAGTGGCACAGACACTGCAGCTCACGTTTTGTTTTCCATAAAGAGATATGTTATGTAAGGATATCCCTCCTACATAACAAAGAGCAAGATGTAAAATAAGCACAGTCATGCATTCTTGACTCCCAGACTTGAGCTTATTTTTCACACTGGAGTACAGAAACAGAACTACTCCGTGTCCCATTTTCTTCCAGCTGCATGTTCATGTTGTAGGATGACAAGTAAAAACCAGCAGGAAGCTCAAAATAGAGCACAATGAAAACAGAAGTAAAAGCTTAGTGAGCTCATGCAGATGCAAATGCTAATTTGGCATGCTTAATCAAAGCTGATTGTGAATGTCTTTTACTATGAGTAACAAATCTGCATAACAGAGAGGAGTGGGCTGTAAACTCATCTCTTTTCTGTACAATTATCACAACTTCACATCTACCAGTTTGCCCTCCTCCTGGTCCATGCTTGGGCACGGGCCAAGACTGTTTGATGCAGATTATTTGAAATCCCTCCTCCTCCCACATGGAGAGTGCAGTTTCTATCTACCACATCATTCTAGATCAATCTCCTCTGTGAAATATGACAACTCTCAGATACGGCTCTGTGGCACCGAAGGGAGTGGCTGCTCTGAGGGTAAACCACAACACACACCAAAGAATGCTGGGTTATTTCATCAACCCAACTAGGTTATGAAATGTGTCATTCTTAATGGGTTAATAAATGGGTTTTGGTTTATTATCTGGAGTATTTTTGTGAACCTGTTCATTGAGTTAAACACAGTTGAGTTACGCTGGGTTGTTTTTTTTTGTTGTTTTTTTTCTTAACCCTAACCATTAAGTTGGGTACCTACAGTATGTTTCTGTTAGAGAGGGTGGGGCTAAAACTCAACATATCTGGACCACAAAGACTCATGGGAAATGCAGATGCAGCAGGCATTTAGAGCAATATCCAGCTGCAGCCCTGGAGCAGAAGCCTCTGGCTTGATGGAAGTAGACCAAACAGTTGGTTCTTTGGTTGTTGATGTCATCATTTCTTTATATAGAAATGATATACATGGGCACGGAGGTCCTTTTGTGACTTTTTTCCTTATAAATCTGGCAATCTGGATTTTCATGAGAAATTAGACTGAAATTTCCTGTTTTTTTGTTGTTTGTTTTGTTTTTTTCAAATTTCCTGTTTGGTCAATCCAAACAAACAGTGACGAATGTCCCTAATGGTTGCACAGCTGTGACCTCGAAGACCTTAATGTCCCCTAAAGGTTACATTATATACCTTTAGCTGCTGGGAGGTCGGAGCCCGACCTTCAGTGAACGTTGCCTAGACGTTTGGAGAATGTTCTGCAAACGTTGCATTGAGCAGCCAACGTTCTCTGAACATCGTCATGGAAAATTTTCTAAAGGTTCCAGGAACGTTCGCAGATGACCTTCAGCGAACGCTGAGGTAATGTTCAGGAAACGTTCACATAACCTTTAGAAAACTTTCCATGACAACGTTCAGAGAACATTGGCTGCTGGTCGCGGCGAATATTCCCGCAACTTTATAGCAACAATCAGGAGGCTTTCCTCTGTTAGTTGGGAATGTCTGGTGGGTAAATTTGTTTAACACATAATTCCTTGATTTGATTCACTGATGCTCAGTTCCCTTGATGATCCTGTGGATCTTTAAAGTAGGTTAAACCTGATCTAATTAACACTTTTAGTTACATCTATGTGATAAAAGGAAAACATGCAGGCTATAATATCCATCTCTGTATATAGACCACAGGAACACAGGAAATATTAAGATGTTTTTTTTGTTTTGAGAAAAAAAAAGATGATTTTTTTTTCCTTTTCTCTTTTCTTTTCTTTTTTAATCTGTTTGAGCTGCTCGGTGGTGATTGTATTCAGCACAGATAGTTCATAGAAAAAGGTTCCCCGCTGAAATCTCAGGTGCCCTATGACCCCAATGGCTTCCATCTCGTCTAAAAGTATGGGGGGTTTTATATTTACTGTACAATTTATTTGGTTCTTGAGAGTGAGATAGTCCTAGGAAATATATAGGTTCTAAATGTGCTGTACTAACAGGCAAAAGACCTTCTGATAAATATTCTTTCAAGATAGATGTACAATTTGAAATGGAGAGTCTTTTGTATTGAAATTTGATGCCAACAACACACACACAGAAATAATAATAATAATAATAACAATAATAATAATAATAATAATAATAATAATAATAATAATAATAATAATTATGATAGAAACTATACATTTTTGGTGGAGTCTACCACTAAAGATTGTGTGGATAAATAGCATATGGAAAAAACTTGTGTTTTTATTTTCTTCAAATATTCAATTCCAGCTTAATTTGAACAACATCAATTTCTGGCAAAGTCATGCCAAGGCACTTTACAGATATCATTTGAATGCAATTCATTGTGATCCAAAACAAATCCTTATTTGTTTGTCTGTTTCTGATTATGACGTTTATAATCGCTGTGTTCATACAAGCTTTTTCACAAAAAAAAAAAAACATTAAGTAAACAAAAATATACAGAAAAATGACCATGAAAATATATAAATAATATAGACAGTCCAGTGCAAAGAACAAATAAGGTCAAAAACCAACATTACATGGCTGTAATCTCTGCTCTCTTAGGTGAAACACAATTCAGTCATGGAAATGCCCAAAATCCGCCCATGGGCTTAGATTGACTTCTTAGATACATGATAAGTTAACAGAATTGTTGCTGCATCCAGTCTAAGGAAGAAAAATAAAGATATATCCATAAAAAAAATTGAAATTTTATTGTGTATTTTGGACCCAAGTTCATTTATGATTCACTGCACACTCAAAGATAGAGGTATCAGTTTGTACTTAAAAGGGTACAAAGCTTGTCGATGGGGGTGTTCCTTTTTGAAAGACATTTCTGTACCCTTCTGTCCTGGTCCAGTTTTGTACCTTATCAAGTTGTATGAGTTAATAAAGTACAATTAAACCAATTAAAAACTATTAATAAAAGTCAATAAAATAGAGATTATGACAACAATCAAAGATGCTAATAAATAAATGAATAATTATTATATAAATATTAGGCCAAACACATATATAATAAGTGGCTTTCAGTCACGTGAACTGGACGCCGCGCGAAATGAAGACGGAGGGCAGGAAGCGTTTTCCTCTGGTTCAAAAGACAGCGAAATGAATGACAGCGAGTACGCTGAGGCTTTGAATGGGCTGGTCCAGACACCATATTGCCAAAAAATATATTTATACATAAGATATGACCCATGAAGTCTAAATAAACAAGACTGGTCTTATAATCTTGTTGATTTATATCACAAACCATCTCGCTGCTGACAAAGCAACGCTCATAACTTTACTTCTGGGCATCTGATCTTAAAAAATGACAACTGTACATGTAGGGGGGACAGGTGTCCAAAAAAAAAAAAAAAAAGGTAGCGTGGTTTGGACGCGTTGGTCTCCCCCATGAGGCTGAGCTGCCTTTCCTCCCTAAGAGGGATTTTCCACACTGTTGCGGTGTTAACCTGTTTGTGAGCAGTGGAGGATGTGTGAGGCTCTGCCACCATCACACACGAGGAAGATCAGCTGTTTTGTTTTTTTTAAACCATAAAATGGACTGTACTTATATATAGCATAATTTGCTTCAACAGACACATGTGCTGCAAAGCCCAGAATGATGCTGCAAGCGAGGCAGAGATCCACACAAGGTCCGCAAAAAAAAAAAAAAAAAGAAAAAAAGAAAACAGCGCTCATGACTTTACTGTCTGTCTGATGAATGAAGCCTTCAGCAGCCGAGAAGCCGACAGTTGTTCTGTTTCATGTCGGGTCAACCAGGATCCATAATCTTTGAATGGCTGTCGCCTGTTTCTGCGGGTAATAGTGACTTATGCTATTTTAAATAAATAACCTAGCTCATAATATTGCTAACGCTGAGTGTTTTTATGTGTTTGGATCTTGTATATTAATTTATTTTACTTCTGTTTTCCCAAATTCCTAATCGAATTTGAGGCTGTGCATAAGTCAAACCGCATTTCTCCAAACTAGATCTACCAGTCACAGAGATCCACAGAAACCCCCCTAAAAACTGGTTTGCGGCCAGAGAGAGTGGGGAAATATCCTTAACAATAATAATAAAATAATAAAATTATCTTACCTGTTTTAGAAAGTGGTCGCTGTAAACTTTGGCATTGTTAGACTCTGCTCCTCCCAACCGAAGGCGGAGGTTTAAAATCCACGTTTTGTAGCGTTGTTTTGTCAGTTTTCGACATTTTTCAACTTTGTTAACGACAGTTTTAGGTACTCCAAAAAAAAAAAAAAGTATCCTTTTCTCTGATAGCTTTATTGGAGCAGCCATAAACTGCAGACACAGGCGTTTTCCACACAGATATTACAGGCAACTTTCCTTCTGGCTCTCCGTCTGCATTTTGCGCGCTAGCGTCTTATGAACGTGACGTATGGTGCAAGCAACCTATTATACATGTAATTATTACTATGATTACTATGATTATTATGAAAATCATAATATAATAAGTATAAATATACTACTTTTTAGAGGGACTGCTATTTATAGTTATTGTACAAACTACACATATTTTTCAATGCTGCAGGTACCCTTAGGCTTGAAATGGTACAAATTTGTACTTTATATTACTTTGGACCCTTTTTCATAGTATATAGGTACCCTTCTGGCCTCATAAAGACCAATATTGTACTTTTGAGAGCACATTTTTAAAAAATGTACCTACAGGTACAGAAATGTTCCTGTCTCGTACCTCTATTTTTGAGAGTGTGAGGTGAAATGTAAAACTGTCCGAGGAGTCTCATTAATCTTTTTTTTTTTTTTTTTCTCTTTTTTGGATTCATCCATCCTGCATCCTTAAGACCAAAGCCGAGAGGAAAAAAGCTTTTACTGCTAACTTTAAAAGCAAATGTTCATGAAATATGTGGGTGTTTTAATGCATTTCATATAACCTCACACGAAGGTACCATTAATGCTGAAATACATTAGGTGACAGTACTTCACCATCCAAATGACGTCTTTCCCCAGAAGTCTTGTTTATTTCAGCCATACAATACCAAATCATGCTGTGCATGTATTACAGCAGCATGTAAGAAAATTACAGCAATTTGTCTTCTCAAATCCTCAAAGCTTACAAAACGGTTGCTTACAACACAATATGTCAAACATTTTGCAAGCTAATTAAAAATAAGCTGATATTCTTATAACAGCAATACATTTCTTAAATACAAGTGTGTAGTTTATTGTTGCACTACTTTCAATTAAATATGTGAAAATGTTTTATTTTATGTTATTATCAAAATGTCTCACTCAATTCATTATATCTGCTAATGTCTTTGAATGATCAAGACTGCTGGAAAAGCATTTTACTTGTAGATAACAGGGTAGTAATCTACCAAATGTATTGCACATCTGCTGCAGCCTTTTAGATTCAAATCCTAATTCCTCAGCATCCTCCATTATATTCTAACAGCCTGGAGACACTGAGATCCTCCAAACCACTATCTTCTTTTTAATATTCATCTTGGAAATGCTCTATCTGTAGTACTAGAGCCTCTTATTTCCATCTGTCATGAGCCTGCCTCAAGCTGACGTCCTTACCTATCTCTTGCTCATCCTCCAATGACTCCCTGACATAAGTTCCTTCCCTGCCGGTGAATCAGATAATGGACCTTCAATTAAAAAAGTGAAAAAACTAGCTCACTCCTGTGCTTCCCACAGCTGTGCATTCCCAGTGAAAGGCATGCAAATACCAGGAGGACTTAGCTGCAGTGGGTGATAAGCGGAATAGGCTGGATGAGTTATTTTCGGAGCATTATTCCCTTCTGAAATGTGCGGAATACTGATATATTTTGAGCTGTGGCCTGCATCCTTTACAACAGTCTTGATATGGATGGCATATTGTCCGTGCTTCTTGACCGAAGCCATCATTTCTTACTGGTATTTGAACGGTTTTTCTGCTGCTGCCAAAAGCTGCATACTCTTGTCTTGATCCTGTTTATTCCATATAATCTTATTGTGATGACCTTTAACCTCCACTCTGAGGAGAGTAAAATATCTTTCAGGCTCTGTATTCAGCCAAACAAATTACATCTATTATTGAGCTGTCTCTTCGCAGTAGAAAAGGTCTGCAAAGAGTAGAAATTGGCAATAAGCTACAAGCCAAGGCCAAATGTGTTGTTTCAAAAGCTTCAGTCAATATTCAGTATTTTGTATTTGTGTGACTGAAGGTCTTTTTTCTCCCTTCTATCAAAAGGTCCCGCCTATCCTACTGGACAAGCAATACTCTGACTTCACCCCTGATATCACTCCCATCATCCTTGCTGCACACACCAACAACTATGAAATTATTAAGCTTCTGGTGCAGAAAGGTGTGTCTATGCCACAGCCACATGAGGTGGGTAACCCATACCATGGTATAAACTATAATTCTCTTTGAAAGCATTCTATTTTCTACATAAGGAATCATTTATGATGTAAATGCTGTATGCACATGGATTATAAGGTCAATGACTCCCTGGTGTGTATTTAATGCCTAAATATCATACCCAGCCAGGACAATACTTGGTTGATATAATGGATTCAGTGCTTGCTTTGCGAGACCGGAACACGATCCATGACTAAACACTGGGAAGCCTCATTAAAATGTGTCCATGCTTTGTTTGATGTTGCAGGTGCGCTGCAACTGTGTGGAGTGTGTGTCTAGTTCAGATGTGGACAGCTTGCGGCACTCGCGCTCTCGCCTCAACATCTACAAAGCACTGTCGAGTCCCTCGCTAATTGCACTCTCCAGCGAAGACCCTTTCCTGACTGCATTCAGGCTCAGCTGGGAGCTCCAGGAGCTCAGCAAGGTGAGCACAAGAGCACCAGCAAATAGTCAAGAAGGGACACTGCTGTGTAAAATGAGGTTTCAAAGGTGTAATCAGTGAAGTGTTTTAATTAACTACAGAATAAAAGCCTTTCATAATGCTCTTATTAGGAAGATATTTTCCTGTAAATTGATTTTGCGTAATTAATATGAATTAGACTTTGTAAATGTCATCTGATAAATACCTCATAATGTCTGTACACCAGCGTCAGCTGAGAAAATGTAGAAATAACCAAGAAATCTGGATACTGGTTTTCTTTAGTTAATAACATTTCCTGTTAAGCTGTTATAAAGGCATAACTCATTGTAGTAGTCTGGGTACATAAACACAAACAATAAAAAAAGAAAAAATTATAATCTAAAATAGATTTTAACATCTCCCCAAAGTATTTTAGGTTTCTAACCTTTGTTGACAAGATCATTTATTACATTTTACTACACAAAACCTCTGGAAAAATTTATGCAATCACCACTCTTTGAGGATGTTTTTTTCATTCATTTTCTCTGCTGCTTATCCAATTCAGGGTTGCTGGAGCCTATCCCAGCTGAGGATGTTCATTTAGTTATTTCATTATGTAAATAAATAAATTGCACATACTGTAAGAGACAACACCATTTTAACAACTAAACCTTTCTTTATATCATTTTTGTAAGCACCGGCAATTTCTGTGTGCCTTCTAAACGGACATGTTGTCTCAATAGCTGGGTTTCCATTACACTTTTTCGAAAAATAAAAGCGATATTCCTTCAATTTCGAAAAAGTACAATTGCGATTTGTAGGTGTTTCCATTGTATGGTATAAGCCGTAATTCTCGTAAAATCCCGTCCCGCGAGACTCCACTTTAAAGAGGATGTAGATATAAACATTTAGTGTTTTAGAGCTGCTGTTGCTCCTTATCAGGAGATGAAAGCAGCGGATGATGATTCAGAGGTAAAGTCCGTATGTACGGAGCCTCTGATCACATCAGCAGAGAAAAAACACTCATGGCAACTTCCAGAATAAACGCCCGAAACGTAACACAAATTAAAAACCCCTCAGGATTAACTTCTGGGGTGTGGATGTTCCTGACTGATGTGGTGATGCAGCTGCTGATACGAAGGCACAGTCATACGATGTTATCCGTGGTCACGTTTTATTTAATCCCGGTGACACATAATTAACATGTGGGAACGAGATAACCGAGTCGTGGTGTTACAAATGTCTGGAAACGACATAACTAGCCTGTGGCCAGTCGTTAATAACATGAAGAACTTAAACCATCTGTATAATGTCCTCAGTTTGAACTCAGTTTGTTAACGGCATTTTGGGGATTTTTCATTTATGTGACTGATAAAACTTCCCCCATCACTCTGATTTCTCAGTTAATGCTTGTAAAAGATCATATTCACCATAATTAAGAAGGAATAACTGGATTTTAACCCCCCCTACGTCACACCTGATGGCGTGTAACTGAGAAAAAAATGTTTCCATTACACTTATGCAAAAAACTGCTTTATCGAAACGTCTGAATCTACGCCTCATGAAAGCGTAAAAACTTTTTTGCGATATCTGAGAGTTTTTTCGAAATGTAGGTGTTTCCATTAGCGGTTTTTAATTGTGATATTTAGGTTTTGCGCATTTCCAGGTGTAATGGAAACCCAGCTTATGTCTGGTTAAATGAAGGCATTTCTGAATGCAAATGAGTGTAGTTAAATGTGATTAAAAAGATGTGGTTTTATCAACAGCAGATAAGTTTTGTGCGTACGACTGGCATCCACATGATTCATAAATACAGATTGTTTTGTGCTTACGATCATTGTAAATTTCATTGGTTGGATTGAAATCACAGCTTATAAAAACAATTGATAAATGAGGGTCCAGATCTTGAGTTTAACTTTATGGCAATAAGTGAAAAACTTGATTCATAACCAGGTTCAATCCTGCAAAGCTGATATGTCAACAAAAGCAAATTCTTTATCAATCTGATGAAGATCTGATGATCAGATGAAGAATATTGCTTTCAATTAATCAAGTCTGTGACATAAATAATGTAAGGTGTTATAATGGTGGTTCATGACTCCATTAATTAATTAATTTATTTATTATTCACTGTTGGAAATTAAAACATGTTAGTTTTTCATACTTTTGATTTTATTTTGTTTTCTTTTCAATATATCACTTAGAACAACTGAATAAACACCCTCCAAGAATGCTTTTCCTTCATTTTGTCAGGACTTGAAAAAGTTATGTCATAAACAAGATAAGCAGTAAAATTCAACTGCAGTGACCAACATAAATTTAAATCATGAGGAGAAAAAAATGAGAGACTTGTCAAAGCTGGCAGGTTTTACATTATTAGCTGTTGGATGACATTCTCAAAGAAACAAGTTCATGGTTTTATGAAAGGAGGTGAGCAGCTGCATTCAGGCAACTGGTTGAAATACAGTACAGAGGTTGTACATCACATATTTACCGATTCATTCGTACTGACTAAATAAAAAATATGAAGGAAGTCTTTGCAGAGTTTGATAAATACCTGGGGGTATGTAAATGTCCTACCTGAGACTGATTTCACCCAGTTTATACTTAAGATTCGAGATAGACTTTATTTGAGAGTTAAGGCAGCTCTTCCTCCCCTCGATTCTAAGATGAAAAGGATTCTAAAGCATGACTAATGGATTTGTTCCATTAAACATGTGTAAACAAGATTGAAAGAGTTTTGTGAACTAAAATATCCAGAAGCAAAGTTTGCTTTAGGCAAACTACTTTTGATTACATTTTTCTCAACATACTGACTCAGTTACAAATATTTATGCTGTTTTAGTAAAATAATATCTTTACTCTGCATGCACTCGTGGTCTCTTCCAGGTGGAAAATGAGTTCAAATCTGAATATGAAGAGCTGTCTCAGCAGTGCAAACAGTTTGCTAAGGATCTGCTGGACCAAACAAGGAGTTCCAGAGAGCTGGAGATGATCCTCAACTACAGAGATGACATCAACTTATTGGAAGAGGAGGGCAACAATGATCTGGCAAGACTCAAACTAGCGATCAAGTACCACCAAAAAGAAGTAAGAGTAGTGGCTGTTATGGATAATGACATGACAATATGGGTAATAAGGGATTGTGTTTATGTTTAATCCAAATACAATAAGAACAGATCATGTGAATGGGTGGTATGTGTTGATTCTAAGTGTAATTTTATGCTTGAATGAAATGAAGAAAGAAACAGGAATGACTGTTTGTTAATATATCATTGTGAAGGTTGATATCCTATCCATGCCCCCACCCCCCCACCCCACCCACCCACCCCCCACCCACACCCATACACGTGTTCTTTTATCTTTGCAAGAACACTCATTGACATAATGCATTCCCTATACCCTTACTCTACTGTAACCATAACCATCACAATTGACTGCCTAAACCTAACCCCGACCCCCAACCCTAACCCTAACCCTAACCTAATTGTAACCTAACCTGCAAAACCAACTCTTGACTCCCAAAAAGGGTTTTTTTCTTCATGAGGACCAGCCAAAATGTCTCCACAATTACAAATGTCCTCACAATGTTAGTGTTTTGTCAGTTTTTGGTCCACACAATGATATGAAGACATGCCCACACACACGCACACACAAACACCTCAGTGCACCTGCCCCCTCTGTCACCTACAGAGCTGTGTGAGTCTGCAATATCACAGTTATAGCCTTTTAAATTGTGCAATAAGAACTCATATCCTTCTTTGATTTTTTCATGCCTGCTCGGTTTGCCTCATGATACTGTGCTGATTCGATGCCGCATGCCCCAGGCAACACTCACACTTTGTTCGGTTATTCTAAGCCTGAAGTTTCTGCTGCATCAAGCCAAATTCTTCTCGTAAGTGTCACTGCCAGCCATAATGCTGTTAGACAAGCATCAGGTTTTAGTCCTCAGATGTAGGTTATCGCAGAGTTTTATCTGTTTTTATTTTGGCAGCTTCTGCAGATGAGAAATGAGCACAGAGAATAGAGGATTCAAACAAAAAGCTCCGGGCTAAGGGCTGGATTCATATTGAAATTGCAGCTGTAGATTTAAATGTTTGCTAGATCGAAACAACTATGGAAATACAATTCTGGCTTTTTTTTAATTGAAGTTGGACAGAAAAGCCTTAATATCTTTGCAGAAAAATCTGCATACAGTTCTCCAGGTAAACACATTTGCATTAAAAAAAAAACCAACCTGTCACTGTTTGTCCCCAAACAGTGGCGGTACATCTGTCTATGGGAACATAGCAATATGGAAATGAAGTTTAAAAAGAACTGCTCCCACCAGACAACCACATCTGTCCTCAACCCAAATGCTTCCCCAAAATATTAGACTTTTTTTTTTTTTTAGATATTCTTTTATTAATCTGTTTTTTAATCCAAGCCACTTGATGTATAAATGGCTCTAGCCTTTGCTTGAATAGAAGTTTCTTGCATCGCTTCACATTTCAGAGCTGCCTCTGTAGAATTCTTTATAGTGTCGGCTTCTTTTTTATAAAGATCAATGACTCCCCAGCATCTTGCCTCATGAGATACATCTTCTAAAACTTAAAACTGCAGTTTTAACTGAGAAAGCATCCGGTATGTAATCACGTATTACATTTATAGTAAATTTGATATTTAATAACTTTGTAAAAATTGAATTGCATTTCAAATCCATATAAACAAGTTTGTGAGAAACAGTCCAAACATGATTTCTACAGAACCATATTCATTTCTACAGTCCACTGGTTTTGTGCATTTCTGTTGCAAGATGAAAAAGCTTCCCCCTGTGGGTAGAGCAATTAGTATGCAAATAAGTTTATTTAATCCCTGTAAAGTATATCAGTGAATTTTTACACTGAGTATGAACTGTATTGTAAGTATGATAGAGACATGTCTCTAAATGATGTAGCGTTTACCAGTTGATTAGGCAGTAAACATAGGCTCTTACCGTCCCTTTTCTTTACAGTTTTGTTACTTTTACTGCATATTTATGTAATAATTACTTAATGCTGTGGGTGAAGAGAAAAGTGTTACCATGGCGTCCCACAATTAATGCTTGATCCATAGTATTTCTAGCCTTGATGAAGCATGTGGAAAGCAACACTCTAAATGCACATAGGAAGTTATGAGATGGCTCAAGGCAAAGATGATGGTTGAATATATTTTGTGCTGCAGAATTCTTCTACTGAATATAAAGATGAAGTAAAAAAGATGAAGGAGCAACTGCATCACTCCCCAGGAGCAACCAATATTTCTCTGGCAGCTCTGCTCGGCTGCCAGAGCAGATGCACTGTTGGAGGAGTCTCAAGTCCTGACGCTGCCATTTGTTTTAGTGGTTGCGCATCATCATCATCACACTCATTGGCAGATGAGGACTTTCAGTTATGAAAGAACAATTGGGAATAGTTCGAGAGTGCAGGTGGACATAATGATGAAATGGCCCCTGTCATCATTCAAAGTCTCTCTGGGTTTTGCAGAAAATCCTTCATTGCGTACACTGTAAACAAACATCCCTGCTTCTGCCTCTGCAACAGTTGTGCCTTGTAGCATCGCCTCTCCCCAGCTGTGCTTTAATTATCCATTGATATCCCACTATGCCCTTCTATTGCATCCTACGTGTATCATCCTTCAGTTGCATGAAGACATTGATGGAGAGAGCTGTCACACTGTGGGTAAGAATCCACCCAGTTGCCCTTTCAAGATGATAAACGTTCCAGCTATTCTGACGTGTGAAGAGTCACATCAATATAAAGATATTCTGCTGGAAATGCTCATCTTGCTTGTTTGTGCAAGAAGTTATTATAGCATTCTGTGTTTTAATTACGAAATACAGTTTTTCTTACAAAAATTGGTCTGGATACACACATCCATCATGTCTTTGTGTAGGCCATATTTGCTACAGCATAGTTGCATCTTTGATTTTCCAGCCAGCTCTCTAAAGGTGGAGGCACACCGGGACGATTTTTGGCCACCTGGTGTTGTTGTGGAGTCTTTTGAAGTCGGGGGGTGTGGGTCAGTTTGCTGTGTTCTGTGTCGTCAGCCATCGTCAGCCGTCGTCAGCCGTCGCCAATACCATCTGCGTTCTTTTCAGCCAATTGAACATATGTAATCGGTGTTGTTCAGTCGTTACAGTATTGACCAATCAGATTGGAGAGGGCTTGTCCATGCTGGTGAATCAGCAAACGAGAAGACCATAGACTGTATATAATTACTGGACGTAGTTTCCGGTCTCTTCTGAATAGAGAAATGTGAAGCCAGTTGGGCGTGTCTTACCGTCGCCATCTTGCCGTGTCACGTACGTCGTCACTCCAGGAAAATCCTAAAATGGGCACAGCGCGGCCGCGGGACAAATGATTGACAGCTGACGTACTGTGGGCTAAACGCTAACTGAGCTAACACGAAACTAAGAGGAGCTAACAAAGATAAGCCCCCTAAGCGGCATGGTTAAGGTAAGACGTGCTTAGACTTGCAATTCGCTGACTAAACACCGCCGTTGTGCGACTCTGTAACAAACTGAGACCTTATTAAGAGCAAAGAAGGAGCTAACTAGGAGCCTCCGGTCGGCAGGCGGAGCTTCCGGTCTGTCATAAGGACACGCCCTTAATTATGTGTAATTTGAAGAATAAATAACATCTAAACGAATGAGTTATAAAAAAAATTCACCCCCTCACAGTTGACATGAAGGTAAACGTGACCTAATAAACCTAAAATGATTTTTTGAACCAGGCTGTAAACCTGTTTATTTCTGCTGTGAAGTCGGCGTTTTTAACATGGGAGTCTATGGGGATTTGCTCGCTCTTGGAGCCAGCCCCTAGCGGATGAAGGGAGGATTACACTAAATACAATGCGGAAGAGAGCTTCACTGTTCTGAGGCGGAGTTTGCCCCTTGGAGAAGACCAGCAGTGAATGTAAACAAACCAGATAAAGAGCGGACAAACATGTAATAAAAACTCTCACACATCGTTTAGCACTATCCATTGTCTCCTTCAATTCTTGGCTAGCTGTCCTCGCTCTCTGCTAACAACAAATGCAGCGTGTTTTTACGTGTTTTGGTCTTGAGATGTGGTCCATCATTTTCTGGGTTTTGTTTTATGGGGCCACAATAAAGATTAGCGCCATCTGCAGAGACTCCGAAGCGCGTGTCGAGTAAAAGGGGGCGTTTCTAATGAAGCTTAGTTTCGGAGCTTGGGTCATCAGCATAGGAATCACGTGACCAATGCAAAACGAGGCCTTGGTTTGTGCAGATGATGTAACGTGTCAGTCTGTGTTTCACGATCTGCACAAGACACATTCGGAAGTCGCTAGATTGAAGTTGACAAATAATTTATCCGAGCTGAAAATGCAGACAGAAAGATCCGCTGACATACGGTCACAGAAATCAGCAGTATTATCAGCTTTGCCCTGCATCACCTGCCAATGATTTGAAGATTATTAAGTCGCCAAACAGAACACCGAAGACGCTCCTCTTCCTCAATAAACAGATTTCAGCCCCATGTCACCTCATATGTGGAGTTCCATAAGCGATGCACTTAATACACAAGTAATTCTCCCGATCACAACAGTAAATTCATGCCAAATATGAAATAATATGACATGGCGGAATGCCATCATTGTATGTCAGATAGATCATGTAGTGTTACCTCAATGTGTTTCTATGGTGTAGTGATTGGTGCAGTTACCTTTTACTCGGGAGTCTGTGGTTCGAATCCCGCCCGAGCTTTCTTTCATATTTTGAAACATTTTATTTTCAAACCATACCTATTATAAGTCAAATACTTAAAGGTACGGATAATATACATTGTATTTGTTGGATGCTGATAATTTATTAGATAAATCCTTTATTTCCTGGTCATGGGCACTACTGAGATGGTTTGAATGCAGAGTTGTTCGGCCTGCTGTGGACACATTTGGACACTAGATGTCACTAAAGAGGAATATGAATGAAACTCAGAGTACTGAACCTTTTCCTGAACCAATTGGCTGGAAAGCCTCAATGCTTCATGAAGCTTCATTTGGCCATCACTATCCTTTTCTCTGTCATTTTCACTGATAGTTTGGAGTTGGGATAGCTACAGTAGGTCTTGTTTTGTTGTAGTTGGGTTTTGGTTACAGGTTTTAGTTTATGGTGCTGCTTGTTCCCTTTTTGGTTCATAGCCTAGGTTTGTGTCTTTCTTTCCCCATTTGGTTCCCCTTTTTAGTGTTAGGCTTTGTCTGTCTTTTTATTTGTTCCTTTGAGCAGCATCGCTAACCCCATCTCCTTTTTAGTTACAGTTTTCCAGGTTTTTGTTAATGCTTTAATTCACCCCTGAACAATAAAACATCTTCACTCCACCTTTCAACATCTTGAAACCAGTCTTTTGTTTGCGTCCCTAACCCCTAGCAGAGCTGGGATGTAACACTGCGTAGGATCCTTACTAAAGCTGTACATCTGCCAAAAAATATTCATATTTATAAAACTGGGCGTGTGCACAGATCCAAGCAATGTCCCCTTTATAAATGATGCCATACCTGGAAGTTTGCGCAGGAGTATTTTGCTTCTATCTCGCCCACGACTCATCCATATTCTAAACAACGTGCTAACATTAATGAACCCTACAAATGATCCATTTTAGGCCATAATATGATTTACAATTGCCCACAGCTGTGCACATTCTCACAATGTACATGTTCTCGGCGCAAAACGCTACAGGTAAAGACGCGTGTACAGGTCTGCTAATATTTGTGGCCAAGTTTCAGGTGGTCGATGTGTTTTCTGGCGCCTGTCTGTGTGCGGTAGCGTCAACTTGAGAGCAGATGGCATGCTTTCATAAAATAAGATAAGATACCTTTATTAGTCCCACAGAAGGGAAATTCCAGTTTTTACAGCAGCAATAACTACAATAAAATAAATTGTAAATCAGAGAAATAACACCAGACTGTTTAGTTTTAATAAAATAATTCTGTATAAAGCTGTTGTAGAGGAGATGAGACTTTACATGACTTCTGTTGTGACTTTGTTCTGGTTAAAAACCAGATCAAAATAAATTAACATGACTTTGTAAAGTAGGTGGGGTGCTGGATCTCGTAGGAAGGGTGGGGCGCCCTGCCTATATGGTAGGGGAAAACACTGCACTTACACCACTTTCACACCGTGTTTTGTGCATAAGCAAGCTTTATAAATGAGGCCCCAGGGTAGTTTCATTAGTGGGAGCTGAGGTGGAAGTACGTTTGTTGCCACTTGTCTGTTTGTCATCAAGACTACATTGAAATTGCCGAGACAAATTTAATGATTAGTGCCGATTTTAAACAGGGGCAAAAGAAGAAACCATTTAAGTTTTAGTGTGGATTGGGATCTGTGTTGTAAAAATTGCAAATGCAGCATTGGCCTTGGTGCAGAATTTGCTCTTTAAGTGCTCACATTGTAAATGGCAAATGGACTGCATTTACAAAGCACTTTCTAAGGCTTATAAGCCACTCAATATGCTCCAAACTATAATCCACGTTTACCCATTTACACACAAATTCAAACACATACATATCTTTTTTGTCACATACTAGTCACATGCTGGTAAACACATCAGGGCAAATAGAAGGTCGAGAATGTTGTCTGAGGACAATTATGATAAGTACGCTGGAGCATTTATGCATCACATCACCAACCTTAATGAGTGGCACCATTTTATAAGCTACAGTATATTTATTGTCTTTTTAATTCATTTTCTTTCTTGGTCGTCTGTATAAGGAAAATTTGATGTGAGCATTACACACTGTGAGAGATTAAGACATAATTGCTACTCAAGTAAAATGAATTGGACGAATGATAAAGCAACATTCTCTGCAGCTGCCTTCTGAGAAGGATAAGGTCTTTGTGGCTCAATTTGCTTGTGACAGATGATCTCTATGGCAGGAGTTTGAACACCATGAAGCATTTCAGGTTTTGTTGACACTTATTTGGACTTAAAAAGATTGTTAGATTTTGTGGTGATCACAGTTTTGTTCTTTTTCCTTTTTCCTTATCTTCAAGGCGTTTTGTCTGCTATGTGATCTCTACTCTAGTTCAGTAGTTCTGCAGACAAATGTTCGAGCACTTATAATTGGCATGACACTTGACCTGAATGTGTTATTTGTTTTTTGTTTGTTTTTCTTCAACAACACAGACTGTTTTTCACTGTGTTGCACTGGGTCATAAGAAGTTTGGTTTTGACCCTTAAAATGAAGGACAGCTCTCTGTTTAACCATCTTCTCTGTGTAGTTTGTGCACCATCTTGTTTGCCTTTTTCTGTTTATCCTCACATCTCTGTGTGTATTCTGGTTTTGCTGCTGCTGTGCTCCCAGGGTTTGCAAAGGCAGCTCATAATGATCCGAAAAGAAATCCCCAAAGATTTCTTGTCAAAACTGCTGGGCTCACAGGGCACTCTTAGCTCACTTTCTGCAGGAGGCCAAATCAGATATGTTTATTATCAGTAACATATACATCATGTGCTGGTTGCTCCTTCTGACATCCCTGAGGGTTTCTACTATAGATTGTGCTAATTTTCACCAATTAACTTTCTAAAAAGGTGGGTAAGCCCAGTATGCATACGAAGGATTCATAGTGTGAGTGAAAAGAAATTGTCTCTTTAATATTTGAAGCTGTCAGAAATGCCAAAGGGAACCCATCAATTTTGCATGCAATAGTTTCAGGTTGCCCTCTTGTGATATTTTAAAAAACTGCAATTCACTTTTCACTTCAGATTGCCTCTGACTGCACAAACCAGTCTATATGTTGCGTGGTGAATGACCAACACTGAGCTGAAACACTCAGTTGTTTCAACATTTTTATTGCAACAAACATACATCTTCAGAAGTTAGTTTCAAATTGTCAGTAACATCCCAGCCTTTATTTCATCATAAACATTTTGGAAAAAAAAAGTCAGTCAGTCAGTCATTTTCTGTATTGCTTATCCAGTTCAGGGTCGTGGGGTTTACTGGAGCCTATCTCAGCTATTATTAGGCAAGATGCAGGGTACACCCTGGACAGGTCGCCTTTTGGAAAAACAAAACTATACAAAAAAACAGGAGTGGTAACTCTAGCTGCTCCCAGTGCAGTTTAAAAAAATCCTCTTCCCCTAATCACCTTATTCATGAGCTAACGAATGTACAAACGATTATGTGATCAACTTCCTGTGAGATACCAGAAACGGTGCTTAGCCATTGACTCACAATGCAAAACAATGCAAATTGTGAGTTTATTCTAACATTAAAACAAGATTATTCGTAACATTTCTAAACGATTTGCCCCAGAAAAATGTCCTTGCACATTTCCGTAAATGCTGCGCTGTTTGTGGTTATACTAACAACCAGAGAAAGTTAAATTTGTGGTTAGAAGAGTGATGTGTTGAGAATGCACCTCGGTCTAAGAGAGAGAGGCTGCAGAGCTCCAGACTGCGACCAAATGTTCACATCATGCGAATAAAAAAAAAATCACATCTGCTGTTAAGTAAATAACTCTGTATCCCACATCTTTCACCAAAACACAACCAACCTTCTTACTGTGTGTTACTCTACTCCCGTCTTTGGAATTCCCAATCTCCGTAGTGTGGACATTTCCCTCTCTTTGTCAGCAGGTTTTATCTGAGGTTTCAGCAACATCAACACGGTGAATACATACAAATGTATAAATTGAAATCTCTTGACATCGTGTCCACACTTTCCTAACAAGAAGAGCCCTATCTTTTGCTCCTGGGTGAGATTTGTCCAGACAGATACTGATTTTCTCAGTCGTGTCTTGCAGGTCCACCTCAAACTGCACGAATAAATCATTCATCACGCACGGTTCATTTTCTCACGCTATAAGATGCTCGGAAGACCGGTGGTCAAATACAGCTTGATGGCTCACACAGTAGCCTATGTTCATAAGACACATCGGACGTAGAAAATACTGTATATCATGAAAACTGCTATTTGCAGTAGAAACCCAAACGGCTGACTGTTCTAACACAAGGTTGAACTGTGACTGTGGCTTTGTCACTACCTCATCATCATCACCATCATCAGATGTTTAGATTTCCCATCAGATCATGTGATTTAAACACACGTATGGACTACAAAGTGCTAATTAAACCACTGGCTGTACTACTGTAATTTTTTCACTGTTCTGCAGCTTAACCAGGTATTATTAGCTCAGTTCAGAAGGCTAATGTGGGAGAAAATTTACAGAACACTTTGGCCCTGATTTACAAAGATTTCAAATAAGAACAAAGATTTCAAATAAGAAGTGCTAATGTTTGCAGTGCTGATGAATTGTGTGCGTTGTCTCTTCAGCGTTTGCAGGTGATCTACAAAGATTACACATGCAATCAGTAACAGGCGCGAACATCAGTATTTAAATGAGGATATAGCGTGTGCCCCAAACTCCCCAAACCGAACGGAGTATCATGTAAATGCTGAATCGGGAAGTTTTGAGGTTGCGCTCTTACAGTGCATACTTCGACAAGACGTGAACGTGCGACGAGTGACGTTTCCTCACTTTGATGAGATGACAGATGGCTGTGAACAACATAATTCCTTGGACAGAAACAGAAAGTTTGTTTTTAATTCAGATTCTGTCTCTACGCCTTTTTCTCTTAGTACAATAGGAGCGCCTGAAGATCAGCTGCTGTATTAAGTCCTGCAGAAACCACCACAACCGTGATGATCAGTTTGTAGACCTTCGTCTTTATTACATAACTTGATTTACATTATTCTGCCTATGTCGGACAGGATTATTCTGAATAAATGTTGGCACATGTACACGCCAGATCTGAATGAATTAGTTCCCATGTAAACAGCTGCCCCAAAATCCTCAATCAGAATGGTTTCGTACTGAAAGGGAAAAAAAGTTAAACGTACCCAGTGTTGATGATGATCTGATATTTGCATGGAGTGCCCACTCTTTGGCACAATGCGAGGTGCTTGACCTGCATAAATGCCGCCCCCCACCCCCCCATGCAAAATTCTGTGAAAAAAAGTGTCTGTAGTTTGTGCCACACTTGTGCTGGTTATTTTCACTGAGTTTTGTGTGGGGTAGGGGGCCAACTTCATACAGGTCAGCAACCTCAGAGCAGCTGTGGTGTGGAGAGGAGGAACCAAGTCTGGAGAGGAGCTGGAACGCGCAGGAGCTGATCTAGATTAAAAAATATGGCATTGGCAAAAAATAAAAATACATAATTAATGTCAGTTGTGCTACAGCTGTAGAAGTTCTGATTTATCTGTCTAGAATAACCTGTATTAAATAGTGATGTTGATTGTTATTTCATTAAAACTTGAGAATAGGCCCTCACTCCTCATGAGAAATGATTTTGACCCAATGGATAGGCTCCAGCGACCCCCGCGACCCTGAACTGGATAAACGGTATAGAAAATGACTGACTGCATGTCCTGTATGCAGCACTCTTCCAGCTATTTGTTCATAAAGCTTCCAGTTTATACTGTACCTGCTTTTCAGACGTGCTAAATTACATACAACTTTTTGCGCCCGCTTCCCGGTGCACGGTTGATGTTTGCATAGTCTCTTCCCTATATTCTGCACATTCTGGCAGAAACGCCCATATTGCATATTCATCTACAGCAGACACAAAATGGATACCGGGGCTATTTTGCCCGTTTGACAGGCACAAACCTCATTGTGCCCTGTTAGTAAATCAGCTCCAACCGATTATTGCATGTGTAATGAAGATAGCGCTTGTATTAGTATGCGTAAACCTTTTGTAAATCAGGGCCTTTGTGTTTCACTTACCATGCTGTTTGATTAATCCTCCACGTTTTCAGCAGCACATGACTGAATCTGCTGCCTGTTTCCCGTCAACAATCTCTTCTGCTGGATGCCAGAGACTCTGTTAATGTTAATGGCTTCAGGTTTGAAACTGTATGGGTCAGGTCCTTCAGATTTATTAAAAATTAAATTTTCTTCATCCTCCTGTCTCTCACGTCCACTCCATTCAGGTGTGTTAGCCATATCTGTTCATCATGGAGTCCCTTATGTGAAGTCACTTCTGGCAAAACACGTTTATACAGTTGTTTAAGCCAGTTTTAATGAGCAATAACTAATTTCTTTATTTTTTAATGCACAGACTTTGACAAACACAAAATAGATATTAACTATAAAAAATGTGTCACAAACAATTAATCACGCTCTTAACCTGCTAGTTGCTCTTTCAAATAACTGTCGCACCCAGAAAGGAGGAGACGATGACAAGATTACAAAGAATTTCTTGTAAGCTGTTTCCTCTGCTTGTTTTATAATTAATTAACAAGACTGAGAGACAAAGTGGAAATATATTGTTCAACTGCAGCAAAACTCACAAAAATTACCTTCATGTAAGAGTAATTAAAGGAAAGTCAGCCTTGGAAGTTTGCAGGTAATTAAAACAAAAGCATTTCGGAACCTAATCTTGCAAATTCAGAATATGTTTGGGTACAGTAAGCCAAGGTGTGCTTAAGAAGAAAAACATGAAAGACTTCATTTTTCTGAAAAAAAGAAAAATAAAACTCTCTTCTCGAGCTGTTGCAGTGTTAAACTGAGTTAAGCAAAAATTTCAGCATAAATGTCTTTTGTAACATTTTTCCATACACGTCTCTGAATTAACTTTATTCTTTCCGTAAGCATCATATTAATTTTTTAATATTGTTTGCAGTTTGTGCCGCAGCCAGTGGCACAAGGAATGGCTCAGCAATAGGGGTAAATTAAATAGAACTGAAATCTGCAAACTGTGCAACTGTGCAATAGCATCCCTGCTTCAGTCTGCAGTTAGACCCCTGCACTTCTTGTTGGCAGCTGATTCACACAATGGCTGCAGAAAACAGAGTTGATGAATGTAACTTCAGGTGTATGAGGACATTGGAAGTTAATAAATGTTGAACAGTCACCTTTTTTAAATTATTGCAAGAGAGAAACAAAAGAAAGGCAAGTTAACCATTTATACTGTACGAGCAGTGACAGAGCTTTCAAAATGAGTGTAAAGCTGCAAATCATTGCTGTTTGTGTTAGAATTTATGGGCAAACTTGGAATATTTACTGCTAAATTTTACCTTTTAGTTCTACTGAGGGATTTTATTTGAGCATGATAGTAGTCAACACTCCATAGCAAGGGGACCAATCACATTTATTGCTTTGTGGGTCACAGTAATTTATTGTTTTATATCTGTGGGGGTGCATCTCAGAGTTTAGGGTGACTGTGGCATATGAGTAAACAGCTCCAGCACAGGCTAATGTCTTTGTGATTTTCAAACATAAACTGCATAAAATTTCTCCATATAAGAATAAACATTTCTGGTAAAAGAAAGCAGCAAGACTGTCAGCAGTTACATGATATTTGATTTAAGACCTTTATGCTGTTTTTTCCTTGCCTTGACTGTTTGTGACAATTTAATTTCATGCTTCTTTTTTTTTTTTTTTTTACAAATGCCATCTTGTAGTCTCTTAGGTATTCATAGAAATCTTGATAGCAGTCTCACCTCTGCATGGTTTCAATGAGAGTGAGTTTCATTGAAAGCGACACAGCGTGACCATCAGTGTGTTGGTGTATGTACAGTAGAAATCTGGAAATTTGAGATCATCTTGGAGAGGTGGAAGCATGTTTGTTGGCATTGTGGGTGGATTCTGATTAACTTGTAGCATGTGATAATAACAGCTGAAGACTTTTCTAGTGGATGACTTTCTCCAAATTAATGTCTTTCTGTCTACATGAAATTTAATGAAGCCAGGTTGGGAGACATGTTACAGTATATGTTTATTTTAAAAAACACAATTCTTTTACCATATATGCAAGCAAAGAGAAAATGATAGACTTCATATCCATCCATGTTTCTGCTCTTAGCATCACCATATCCATTCAAAGTTTGTGTGATGTCAGCGTGCTGTTAAAGTAGGAAGTAGGGAAAAATTTTAGCAAAGCTTTCATGTTGGTAGCTGCAGGGGAACATGTCCTCATTGAGCATAAAGCATCCTCAGCACTCTCACAGAGATAAGCACTCTCCTGGCACCCAGACATTTGACAGTTGAGAGGTGTTTCATGGAAAGACACTTCCAACTGGACTTGATTTGTGTGAAACAGTCACCCAAGGCAAATTTGGCACTTTACTGCAGCAAGTTTTCTAAGTGATGGTGACAGGCAAAAGGAGGGCACCATCACATTGATGTCTGCCTTGTTTGGATTTTTTCTCCTATGGGAGATGGAAAAGAGGTAAAAAGTTGGAGTGGAAGTGAAAAGTTACGCTGTATAATCTAGTGAGTCGGGAAGGGGATTAAAATCTACTCTACTGATTAGCTTTTGAAGAGTTATTGCTTAATTGTTTCTCTTGCATATTAGTGTGAATATATTTCCTAATTATCTTGTTAATTGGGTAATGTCTACACTCATTACCATCACTGTCAGTATTTAATTAAGACATCTAGCAACCCAATAACCTCCTTTTCACTGTCAGCAATTACGAGTAATTGAAAGATGCTAGCTTAAATGAGCTGCTTTGTTTTTTGATTCACCATTTTCTTGTACCTCCAAAACAACATCTGTCAAAACAGGTTTGATAAAAATTAATCACACTCATATTGAAATAAAATATCTGAAGCTGCTGGAATATTACAATAGTTCTAATTTTTCTTCTTTTTTTATTTTCTGAGTTACAGAGCTTTATTACATGACTTTGTGTGCACCCATGAGTTTGCTTATGACCCCAAGTGCAAATTCATTAGATAATTTTTTTTCTTCTTCTTTTTCTAATCTATTAATTATGAAGTTCATGTTCAGATTAGTAGGAAAGAAAATCAGCAGGGGCTTCCCGGATTTTCCTTGCTTTATATTAATCAAAAATATCATCATCGGAAATCCTTATTAGAGTGGACATGCACTTCTCTTTATTCATTCCCTCCTTGGTTCCCTCTCATGTCCTCTTATGTTTTGTGGCACCACTGTGGTTGAAATATGGAAATATGAGCTATTCTGTCTCATACCCCGACACAGATAGGGATCTGTGGTTCCCATGGAAACAAAGCTGCAGAGTTGGTGAATTGGCCCCCACCGGTGTCCGTCAACACTTTGATATAAAGAATCAGCATGATATTTCCCAATTTTATATGCACCTGGGTAAATGTATACTGTATGCATAGTCATGCATGCTTGTAATGTTAGATTTGTTTGTTCAATAAAGTTTACTTTAATGGATTAGATTTATATCGCGCTTTTCAAGGCACTCAAACTTTAATTAAAATCTATCCCAGGGGGGTTTACACTGTCACCAAATGCTGCTGATCTTCTGTTCTTTTCGCTGATGGAGCTCCAAAGCACAGCTAAACCTACACTCAGTTACCACCAGGAACATTTAATTAATCAGATTTCCTTTCCTTATTTCCTTTCCTTATTTATTCTATAAAATGTTAATGAGCAGCAGAAAACATCAAACAAGCTAATCATCAGAAAATGAGATAAAATATAGCTGCGGTTGAGAATTATGCATTTTGTGATTCCAGAGGAAGCTCGTACAACTGTATATTTGGACATCTCAGGAAGGAATTGTCCACTTTCTTGACAACTGGCTGCCCTTCCTGTTAAAAGACACTTTTTATCCACATCAGGGCTGCCAATATCTGACTCATTCAAACATACAGTATCAATATGTGTAAATGAAAATCCCTCAATCTTTTGACACCACACAACCCTCGTTTTTGCTTATACGCTTGTAGCTGGAGCTTACTGCAGGTGCTAATTCTGGCACATAGTCACTCGGACGTCATGGTCTGGTAAACCAGAAAACAGCCTTAGGCTGAGAATGCTCTCTCTCAGCAAGCTAAAAGAGCTGCAGCTATGCCTTGGATTAATGCATTACAAAAAGGGGTCAGGTGGGGTGGGGGGGCTTTTCTAAACTACTTTTATTATAGGCACATGTTTTATGTGGAAATCATAATTCTCCTCTATTTTTTTCATATCTGTTTTAAGTTTGTAGCTCAGCCAAACTGTCAGCAGCTTTTGGCATCCAGATGGTATGATGAGTTTCCTGGATGGAGGCGGCGCCACTGGGCAGGAAAATTCATCACTTGCGTCTTCATCGGCCTGCTGTACCCCGTGTTTGCTCTCTGTTACCTCATTGCCCCAAAGAGTCGCTACGGCCTCTTCATCCGCAAGCCCTTCATCAAGTTTATCTGCCACACAGCCTCCTACCTGACCTTTCTGTTCCTGCTGCTCCTCGCCTCCCAGCACATCGTGACCACAGAACAGGACAGACAGGGCCCTGCACCAACCACTGTGGAGTGGATGATACTGCCATGGGTGCTGGGTGAGTAATGGCATAAGGATGGTTCAAACACTTGGTCTTCTTGGCAAGTCAAATAGTCATGAGACAGAGGGGGATCTTTTTTTTTTGTTTGATTTTTAGAACTTTAAAAGAAATGATCCTGCAGTTAAAAGTAGCACATATTGTTAGATTATTTTAGATCTAGTATATTACACAGATAAAGTAGTGTGAAATGAGATATTTAGAATAAACTGCAAAGGGATCTCACATCTGGTGATTTCTGTCTATGACCATGGGAAACTAATAAGTGCAAAAAGGAAAGAAATTCCTAACTGATTTTTTAAAGATGAGCTGGATCAAAGTCTCTAATGAACTGATCAAATTTGTACAAACTGCATTTATGGCTGCAGGTTTTCGTTCTAACCAAGCAGAAGTACACCAGACTCATGTATTCAAGTCTTCAGGTTAAGACTGAAGTCACTTGATGACCTGAGTGGGTTCTGATGTGCTCCTGCCTGGTTGGAATGAAAACGTGCAGCCACACGGCCCTTTCTACAACACGTTTTAGAGAAGGTTCTTTTAGGATCCAGTCATTCCATCACTTTCATCCAGACTGAGATGCCTCAGTGTACATAGTATACAGATTTATATTTGTATTCATGATTGTTTGGAGAAAACAAAACTGGAAGGAGAGATTTCTCACACTCAACTTCAGTGATTCACAGCTTGGTTTATAAATAAATATATTGAAATTATATGAGAGGACATGATCTCATCAGGTACATTTCCTGTCACGTTTATGCTAATGTGCAGAGTATATGCAAACATGCTAAACAATTAACTACTGTCCATTGACAATTAATAGTACTTGTTTGATTGTGTTGTGTCTATAGATATATTGGTGTGTTTAATCATTTATTTTTTTATCTTATATGCTTTTTTTTTTTTTTGTCTGTTCCACCTTACGTACTTTAACAGTTTACATTTTTTGGTTATATGTTTGCTTCTGAAATGAAAACAAAAACAACTATGATCCAAACTAAACCTGCTCCAAGTTGTGATATCTATTTATAATGTCTATTGTCTATGTAAGGAAATGCAGTCTGTGTAGACAGCAAACATTATTACAGTAATACCTAAAATATCTCTTCCAATTAGAAACTACAATTATGAACCACAGCAGTCAAACAATCAGTAGCAATCATTTTATGATCTTTGTGTTTGTGCAAGGATTTATCTGGGCAGAGATTAAGCAAATGTGGGATGGTGGTTTCCAAGACTACGTCCATGACTGGTGGAATCTGATGGACTTTGTCATGAACTCTCTATACCTGGCCACTATCTCCCTCAAGATTGTAGCCTACACCAAGGTAGCTATTTGTCTCTAAGGGGAAATTGAGGGGACAGTTGTAATATGACCTCTCTGTATTCTCACTGCACCTGCCATCCTTTTTCTTTCCCCCTCTTCAGTACAGTGGCAGTAAACCCAGGAACCAGTGGGAAATGTGGCACCCTACCCTTGTAGCTGAGGCAGTGTTTGCCATAGCCAATATTTTCAGTTCCCTGCGCCTCATCTCACTCTTCACTGCCAACTCTCATTTGGGGCCACTGCAAATCTCTCTTGGACGAATGCTGCTGGACATCCTGAAGTTCCTTTTCATTTACTGCCTGGTAAACTCGCAAATTTGTGCTCACAGATGTGAAACTTAAAATAGATACGCAAAAGTGTAGCAGTTTCAACTCTGCGCATGTTGTCCTCCCTCAGGTTCTCCTTGCTTTTGCTAATGGGCTGAACCAGCTGTACTTTTACTATGAGACAAAGGCTTCAGATGAGAGAGGAAAGTGCAAGGGAATCCGCTGTGTTGAGCAGAATAACGCTTTCTCCACGTGAGTTTGTCCTGTTTTCACGTGTATTGCAAATGTGTGACGATGTGAAACTGAATGTGAAAGGAAAAGAGCTGTGTGGCTGTGTGTATTTCTGTTACTGCTTTCAGAATGTGTCAAACCTCTCAGGAAGTTGTCCGTTGCTAATAGAAACTGATATCTTAGCAGCAATCTAGAAATATGATAAAAAAAAGGAATGCAGTAACGTGCAATGGTTGGGTGTCCAAATTTGCTTCTTTAACAACACACATCTATGCCACACAGGTTATTCGAGACCTTACAGTCTCTGTTCTGGTCCATCTTTGGGCTGATCAGCCTCTATGTGACCAACGTGGATGCAGACCACCAGTTTACTGAGTTTGTTGGTGCCACCATGTTTGGCACATACAATATCATTTCACTGGTGGTGCTGCTCAACATGCTCATAGCCATGATGAACAACTCCTATCAACACATTGCTGTAAGCACATATCAGTATCTCTGCATAAATAAACCAATGTATGAGGAACAAATAATACAGCACGCAGAACTAAATGCTCTTAAAATGTAACTTAATCTGGTTCCAGGATCATGCTGACATTGAGTGGAAGTTTGCCAGGACAAAGCTGTGGATGAGTTACTTTGAGGAAGGAGCCACTTTACCAGCCCCTTTCAACATTATTCCCAGTCCCAAATCGTTCTGGTACCTTATGTGTTGGATAAAGAGACAAGTGTGTAAAAGGACGCGATCCAAGCGCCATGAAACTATTGGAACTCTCGGAGTAAGTTGGTTGTGCAGTATGTTTAACCATAGCATGGTCCACAACAAGTCTTTTAACTAATAAATTGACAACTGATCAGTAACTCAAACCTTAATTTAAAAATTCAGTCTGCACATCAAATGTTAAAATTTTATGCATTTCTTTCTCATATTATAAATGTAATTGGATAGCACAATATGTAGTTGCATCTTTATTATGTTTTTAAAGCCTCTCTGATAGTGGCAGCACTCCACATCCAGTGAGGTTAAAAAAAAAGCAGCATTTATATTAACCTATAATCTTAAGAAGAAAAACCAAACAAATGAGCTTCTTGCACTCATCTGCTCTTTCTCTTACTCAATCTGAATTAATTCAATGTCTGTAGAGGCGAGCAGCAGAGAACCTGAGGATAAACCATCAATATCAGGTAAGTAATCTCTCTTACAGCAAGCTGAAAATGATTGCGATCCTTTATGGTTGTGTGGGTGCCTTTATAAAAAGTTTCTGCTTCTTATCTGCCTTCTTATACTTCCAATGCCAGTGTGAAAGTAGGAAGATTTTGCTCTGTGTCATGCAACGGGTCTAACAACTACAGTACACTCAGTGGGGCATACATCATTATTCTCTGCAAAGTATTTCCTGTTTTTCCACATCTTTGTGGGGGTCACCATAGTATTTTTGTAGAGATAACTTTGAATGCGTTTTCTTTTACACATATACAGTACAGTACAGTATGTGTCATTTTGTTTTTGTCCTATTAGCTGTGAGGTTGTTAACATAGCAACACTTTCATGTGAATAACAGTATATATGTATGCTTTTTTTTCAACCTTGTGTAGGAGGTGTTAAGGAACCTTGTGAAGCGGTATGTGGCTGCTATGATCAGAGATGCCAAGACAGAGGAAGGCCTGACTGAAGAGAACTTCAAGGTAGATTTAGGTGCCATAAATCACAGAATAAGTAACAAAGAACTGTTATAGTCTGTATTATATTAACCGTGGATTAAACTACTGTTAACACAGTGCTAGTAGTGACAAATCCACTTAGAATAATACGAGCACGCAGTCAAAGATGTAATTTATAGCATCTTCCAGCTCACTGGTTTTTGACCCACATCTTTGTTATATTGATTTACTGTCGTGGCTTTAATTTGTACCCATTTCATCCACTGTTTTCCTCAGTACTCAACCAAACTACAGAGAGAAGTTTGATCTTGTTCTAAAGTCTGAGCAGAGAAGCAAAACACAATCACCAGAACATAATCATGAAATTACCACCACTGATCACCATCTATTGTCCAATTTCCTTTCTCTTTGTATTTCAACTGAAGAAGAAATAGAAGGTGTTGTCCTAGTTTGGCCTTTTGTTTGTTTATTTTTATTTATTTATTTGGATTATCATGTAATTGAGAGCAGATGGAAAATCTTAAGCTTAAATTTATTGTTGTCTTTAACAACAGTTTTCTTTTTTTTTTTTTCTTCTAAGCCCCAGTGTGTGTGAGAATTACTCCCACCTAGTGGTGCGCTAACTGAATGATAACAACCTAGCAGTGCTCTCCGAAGCTGTGGAGAGTCACAAATGTGAAAATGTCAACATACCATCAAAAATGTGTCCCATATTCGAAAAGTTCTCCATCACTACTATTAGCCTAATCCCATTTTTACTGACCAAGGTCAGAGTTTTCTACTGATACATCTCTGGAGCTAATATTTAACTGCATTAGCTATTTCCATGGCATCTGAATTTTACTTTGATTTCTCAGGAGCTGAAACAAGATATCTCCAGTTTCCGTTACGAGGTGATGGGCATGATGAAGACAGGGAAGCCTGCTCTACAGGGAGCAATAGCGAGCAGCAGCTCAGTGGAATCCACGCTTGCTTACCCCAACTCTTCTCTCAAGATTTCTCCCTGCTCTTCCAGCAGCCAGGTGAAGAGCAAACTCAACCGCTTCAAGATCACCACATCCATCCTAAAGCAAAGCAGCTCTTCATCTTCTACCAGGCCTCCTGAAGCCTTCAATGGTCTACCTAATGGACTTTTGGCCTCAGATGAGAGTTGTAGTGAATCTTCTAGTCAGTGGCGAAACTATTCCAAAGACAATAGTGACCCTAGCTTGTTCCAGAAACACTGCTGGAGCAGCAGAGAAGTCACATCTGGAGCAGAGAAATTTTCAAGGGAGATGTACTCTTTGTCAGAAGAGGCAGGAGAGTCTGTGGATTTAGACTCAGAGGAGCACAAAGAGCTTGTGGCTGGAGCCAAGGCTGAGACAGTACTACCAGGGAT
Source organism: Atherinomorus stipes (assembly GCA_023101725.1). Classification (NCBI taxonomy): domain Eukaryota; kingdom Metazoa; phylum Chordata; class Actinopteri; order Atheriniformes; family Atherinidae; genus Atherinomorus; species Atherinomorus stipes. The sequence continues at coordinate 39,005 of JALJCO010012147.1, read as the reverse complement.
AAAAGAAAAAGAAGAGTCTCCAGAAAGCACGGAGAAATCTAACAACAGCTGCAGCTCTGAGCAGGATGGAGAAAATCAAACTGAGGATGGAGATAAAGATCCACCCTGCACTGATTCAATAGTTGATGGATGTTTGTCAGCGTTGGCCAGAGAAGATGCATGAGACATGATACATGAACAGAACTACGGCTACATAATGGAACAATGACACAGGGATTGACAATCAAAAGTTCTGTGAGAGAAATTTTTTTCCCATATGTTAAGAGGAGTCTAACTTTTCCAGTTGTTAAATCAGCTTTGATCGTTGAAGACTCAGGGAGGCTTTTGGTTTATCTGATTTAAATCAGCAGAGGAAATGCAGCAAAGGTGATGAAGGGTTGCGTAATCATGGAAAAGATTAACTTTTTACGATAAGATCACTTTATTTTATCTCTTTCCCACAGATGATGGAAAATAATTAATTCCTTATATTAACACTTTTGTTAAACCCTCCTTTTCCTTTTACCTTATCTAACATGCATTTCTACTCAAATAATCCTGTTAACATCTCCCTGATCAGTCTTTCTACCTCTTTTCCTTTCCCATTTATCTCTAGACCACTTTAGCTCTCCCCATCCTTATCTCACTAGAGCAATAGATGTGTTGTTTCTGACCCGACTTCCTGCCTTACACTGTCTGTTTCTGCACTTTACACACTTTAAAATGGCATCCAGTCTCTCAAAGATGTGTCAACTTTCATCATGCAGCAATTCTGTCGATGTTTTTCTATGCAAAAACCTTCGATTGTGATCCTCGTCTTTCTGATGAGTCCGACTATACCGTATGATTAGCTCTGACAGTTCAAGGAAAATGTTTTCAGGTGTGGTGTGTGGCTGAACTTTGAGAGACACAATATGAACCCAGCCTGCCGGCCATTTCAAGCTACACATTATTCATGTTTTATCACTCCTGCAGAAAATGTACTTGTTAATTTGGTCAGATTTGCTGTTTTTAAGATGTAATGTTTGTCTGAATTTATGACATTATAAACCAAGTCCAGAATAAAATGAAAATGCTAGAATTTATGTGGCTGTTTTTCCCCCTTTTTTGCCTTTATTTTGTATTTGATTGATTACAAAATACAATATTATATTTCTAAAACTATCTATACAAACAGTACTCATTAGACTGGTAGGTTATTTTATCTAACTTTTTGGAGCTGCACAGGTATCCATTAACACAAAGGGAAAAAATAACTTTTTTTAAAAAGTAGTTTGTTTTAATTGAAAAATACAGTATTATATTTCTAAAACTATCTATTCTCATCTCTGGCAGGTTATTTAATCTGTATTTTTGGAGCTGCACAGGTATCCATTTACATAAAGGAAGAAAATAACTTGTTTTAAAAAGTAGTTTGTTTTAGGTCATAAAACTAAATCCCCGTTGACCAAATATATTTGTGTCCCTGTGAGAAAAATGAGTGGTGTATGAATTTTTTTATGTTTTTTTGTTTCTTTGGTGTTGTTTTTTGTTGTTGTTGTTGTTTTTTGTTTGGTTGGTTTTTTTGTGAGACCTTAAACTTTCACGCTAATTTGGAAATTGTAAAACATGCCCACCTTGTATAAAAATTGATTCAAACAGTTACATTGTCACACACGGGCTGCAGCCCCCAAATTTTCTAGACAGTAGTTTGAGTATCAAGATTTAATTATAAAAATCTGAACATTCAGTATGAACTGCTTACAGAGATAACTGAGCTCACTGATATGGATTCAAGCAATTAGACATGGCCCTTTTTCTGTATTGCAGTTTTCCTTATTTATATTAAAGCTGAAAAAGTCAAATTTAAATCATATGTGACAAAACTTGCCCCTTGTCGTGTACCGTATATCATAGCTCAGAGTTGTTTTTTTTTAGTACATTCAGCTTTTTCCTGGAACTACAGTGGGTACGGAAAGTATTCAGACCCCTTTAAACTTTTCACTCTTTGTTTCATTACAGCCATTTGTCAAAATCAAATTCAGATGTGTTCAGATGTGGGGTTTATTGTCAACCACTACCTGTTTTTTGGTCATATGAGTTCCGGGTTGTGACATAAGTTTGCGCTGATCCATAGGCTGCCACCCCTTTTCAGAAAGGTATCTCCTGAACTAGAAAAAGAGGTATAGAAAATGGATACTCTATACATTTCTACCACACACACACGCGCGCGCACACACACACACACACACACACAGTGGGGATGGAAAGTATTCAGACCCCTTTTTACTCTTTGTTTCATTGCAGCCGTTTGCTAAAATCAAAAAAGTTCATTTTATTTTTTCATTAATGTACACTCAGCATCCCATCTTGACAGAAAAAAACAGAAATGAAGAAATTTTTGCAAATTTATTAAAAAGAAAAACTGAAATATCATATGGTCATAAGTATTCAGACCCTACTCATATTTAACTCACAGGCTGTCCATTTCTTCTGATCCTCCTTGAGATGGTTCTGCTCCTTCATTGGAGTCCAGCTGTGTTTAATTAAAGTGATTGGACTTGATTAGGAAAGGCACACACCTGTCTATATAAGACCTTACAGCTCACAGTGCATGTCAGAGCAAATGAGAATCATGAGGTGAAAGAAACTGTCCAAGGAGCTCAGAGACAGAATTGTGGTAAGGCACAGATCTGGCCAAGGTAACAAAAGAATTTTTGCAGCACTAAAGGTTCCTAAGAGCATGGTGGCCTCCATAGTCCTTAAATGGAAGAAGTTTGGGACGACCAGAACCCAGCCAAACTGAGCAGTTGTGGGAGAAGAGCCTTGGTGAGAGAAGTAAAAAAAGAACCCAAAGATCACTGTGGCTGAGCTCCAGAGATGCTGTGAATGGCAGAAGATCCCCAAATCCAGATGTGAAACACTTGTTGCATCATTCCCAAGAAGACTAATGGCTGTACGAGCTCAAAAGCGTGCTTCTACTCAGTACTGAGCAAAGAGTCTGAATACTTATGATCATGTGATATTTCAGTTTTTCTTTTTAAATAAATTTGCAATAATTTTCACATTTCTGTTTTTTGTTTGTTTTTGTTTTTTTTTTTGTCAAGATGGGGTGCTGCTGATTTTACAATAATGAGAAATACAATCCATTTTTTTATTTTGGAAAAACAAAGAGCAATGAGCAATGATTTTTGCATAAAACTGTGGATGGATTTTTTTTCTTTTTTTCTTTTCTTTTTTTTTTTTTTTAGGATCTAGGATCTAAGGTGGCAGATATAGTCTTATGACCAACCGTCAAGGAAATGCAGTTATTGGTATTTTCCTTTGGGTTTGATTTACTATAGTGGGAGGTAGCCAGACAGAGATCTCAGGTTAAGACTTGAGATTTTGTAAGAAGTTCGGTTTGGACTTTTAGCTTCATCCTCCCTTTTAAAACCCAACATCAATACAAGAAACACTTTTCAAAATGGAAGAGCAAAACTGAGTTAATTGCCTTATGCATTTCCCCACAAAATGGACACTTTTCACTGATTTGTTTTTGTATTAATTTATTTGCTTGCTTTATATCTCTGTCGTTTTTGTACATCTTAGTGACCTGAATTCAAATGAATGAAGAAGTGACATAGTAAGTGAACAAGAGATGAAATATTCAACAGATGATGAAACTGAGCTTTGCTGTGATCAAAAGGCTGTGCTGAGATGCTCCTGGGTTTGTGATAGATCTTTCAACTGCACTGAACTAAGTTGTCACAAATGCATAGAAGAGACACACACTTGTACATGTACACACTCAAACATGTTCTAAATTCTCTGTCAGTGGTAGTGCCATGTTAACCAACTCTTTTATGACTTAGACATCACTGAGATTAAACCACTACACACTCTTTTAACATTTAAATCTGAATGCTATTTGCTGCAAAATTTCCCAGAACTTTATTTTTATGTATACTCAGGTAAACGGAGCTACACGAAATATTCAAATTAAATGGCTTGATTGAAATAATCTGCTTCAGAGAAAAAAACAAATTTGTATTCCTGTGGTCCACAGATTAGGGACAGAATGCAAAATTCAAGAAGCTGTAAACATGTATGAACACACACACACACACACACACAAAAGGCTTTTAGGCAGAATTTGGTTTAACTGCAAACTTTCTATCAACACTCAAAAACAAACAAAAGAATGAATAAATCCGACAATTCAGAATCTCTGCCATGACTGTAATGACCAGTGTTGTCCACAAGGGGGAGATGTCACATCTAGGATGGGGTTCTTACTCGCTGCTCTGTCTGCCTGCGTTTCCCTATCTGACCTCAGATAAACTGACTAGAAGCTGCAGAAGAAGATGGTCCAGAGGAATAAAAGGAATCAAAGGAAAAGTCCATAAAGCAGCACAGGTGCTTGTTGGCCAGTTTAAGTGGCTGTGTGAACTGTGGATCATTGCTGTGGATAAAAGCTTGCTGGGACATGTAGCCTATCTATATCTGATTATATTTGAATTACTGTGGGATCTTTCTGTCCATACTCACCAAAACCCTTCAGTTCATTTCATGGATTATCTTAAAACGATAAAATTAAAGAATGCTACAAAAACTCAAAGTTCTGCTTCAAATACTTTTGTACAGAGTTGTCAATGTAGAATTTCCACTGAACTCAGTGTGTTTTAATGATCTAATAGCCAAAATATCAAAGACAGAAAGTTGTTTCCTAAACGTGGAAGCCATCTGGGAGACTGGCCAGCCCCCTGCATGCTGGTGTTACCTCCAGGATCAGAGATGAGTAAATAAGCTATGTGTTGCTGGTTTGATAAACATTTTCAGGCTGTCACATGCACGTCCTTAATGGGTTCTGTTTAACTGACCAACTGCAGCATCGGGTTGTTTGCAGCAGTGGAATTTGATGAAGGTCAAAAATGACGATTGATCCAGTGTCTTGCTGCATTCTCAGTACCATCAGCGTATACAATACTTGTGAGGACTGTCGCTGTTATTCAAGGATAACATTGCAGAAGAGCATAGCTAAAATGGAGAGACTGGAACATTGATGCATGTGTTATGACTCAGCATATCGCAATGATATTTTGTGACTTCCTAAAATGCCCCTGTTGTTGCACTGTACATTTTCTGGTGCTCAGCAGCTCACCTGCCAAGTGTAATGTTTATCGTCAGTAGCTGTCAATAAAAAAAGGAAGGAATACCAAAAGAGATGCTCGCTTTGTTAAAGAGATGATCAGCACTTTATATTACCAAAGAATCTCTCTGATTGTGTAACCTACAAAGCAAAACGATTGCAGTTGCACACTTTAAGTTGTGTCCATATTTGTGGAAAGAATTTGCTTAAAAATCAATGAATCAACAGTTTCTGGCCTGCATGTCTTCTATCTGAAGCATCCCCATTTTTCTTCAGAAGTCAAGACTGTACACGACAATGTCAACAGAGTCTGCTGCATGATGGATTTTTCTTTCTCCTTTTGAAGCTCTATCAGATCTGGCTTGAACATGAGAGATGGAGACAGCTGCAGGGGAAAACTGGGACTGGGGTGTGAATCTGAAGTGATGAACGATGAACATGACAGCAGGGAGGATGAGGGGGAGAATGGGATAACAAAGGGGAATTTGGTGGAGGAAAAGCCGGTGGAAATGATGAATCCACCTAAAGGAAAAGGAAGGAAAGTGGTGTCCCAGGTGGCCTGATAACAAATACTGTAAGGTTTCTTTTTTGTGTGCTGTGTGTCAAGTCTCAAACTGTAATCATCAGACGTTCATCCTCATGGGATTTGAGTTTACTTTTGTTTTTTATCCCCCCCCACACACACACACACACACACACACACACACACACACACACACCCCCAAAAAAAAAAAAAACTGTCAAAAAACCCTATCTATTATATTTATCTTCAGGGTATATACAGGAGGGTTGTGTTCATGTAAATGTAAAACGCACAAAATGACGTTTGGTTAATTATCTACTGTTTCTCATTTCTTTTTATGCAAGTTTTTTTAGACTGTGAAGAAAACCCTCACTCAAAACCTCTGCGTTAGTCAAACACACATCAGAGACAATTGACAGTTAGAGGACAAGCTGTCATGATGCTGTGCAAACTTTGGATTAGACGGTGTCCTTGGTGCTCTGGGATGTGATGGTGGTCAAGAAATTCATGTGAAATTTGTGAGAAACAACGTGAGGAAGGAGGAGACAGTAAGCTTGTGCTCTTGGTGGAGTTTTCACTGGAGGAAGGATTTTGACTGAAGACAAGGGTGTGTGTGGGGGGAGAGCAGGACGTCATGGTATGGAAAACACAGTGGGGGAGTAAAAGAGAGAGGGGGTGTGTTGGAGAGACAGACTTGTTGGTATAAAAACCTCCCCCTCTCATGTGTTCCCATATCTTCTGTGTGATTATTTGGAGGGGGTGCAAGTGTGTGTGTATGAAGACAAAGCGCGTGTGTTAGTGCCCTTAAAGTACAGAGGACTGATAACTCCTCAGGATGGATCAGCTGCTTGTGGTGACTTTAGTGGTGGTGGCTTTCTGCTCTTTAGGGAGTGTGGATTCTTCAGCCTATGACAAGATTGTCAGCCACAGCCGAATACGGGCCAGGAACGAAGGGTAAGAGACAGAGTACAAGAGGGAAGACAGATTCATGAAGAAATATTCCATTTTTCTGCAGACAACCGATAAAATGATCCATCATGAGCATCTTGTTTGTGTTAATGTGCAGATGGAGGAATAAACTGTAATCTGTAGCAACAAACTGGCAGATAAATGTATGTGCTCATGTAAAGTGCTGAGAATATCAAATTTAATATTTGTGCCTTTTAAAAGATGGATTTCAATCACACAGTACTTTAACAGGAAATGATCGTTTCCTGATAATATTCTGTTTGCTTATATGCAGAAACATTTGCATGATATAATGAGCTATTTGCATTCCATTAAACAATTTAATCCTTTTCTCTTTCATACATGCACTTCACAACTTCTATAACTTTTCATTTATCCTGCTTTGTCTGCCACATCTACCCCTGTCCTACCTGCATCCCCACCTTACCCCTCACCCAACTCCTTTGTGTTCCCTCCTCACTCTCTCCTCCCTCACCCCATACTCTTCTTACAGGCCCAATGTATGCGCTCTGCAGCAGGTCCTGGGATCCAAGAAGAAGTACTTCACCACATGCAGGAACTGGTACAAAGGCTCTATCTGTGGCAAGAAGGCGTAAGTCATCAAAACACTGAATGGATCTGTCGTGTTTAGCTGTTTGAACTAAACCAAAGTGCTCAACCAAAGTACAAACACATATTCTGCACTCAGAGATAACTCTCTTCTAATTATTTTAATAAACATAAGTCCTTGTAGTCGTCACACTTTTTTCTTTACATCCTCAGTTTTCCTTATATTGAACCAAATCCAATCTGTACTGTAAAACATTTTCATTCTTTGTCCTCATTCACCCCTTCCCTCCTCTCATGTTTGGGCACGTTTTGTAGCCTGCTGGCTTGGGACATGCTTCATTATTGGCCTGATGATGTTGCATAATGCTGATCAGTGATGACTGATTCTGAACTTCTGACAATATTGTCAAGACAAATTCTTTCTTAATAGTGTCTAAATGAAACAAAGGATGCGTGACTCATTTTGTTGGATTTGGGTGGTGTGTAGGCCTATGTGTGGTGGGGACCTGATGTATGTGTCTGAGAGTGGGACTGTGCTTGCAGGAGTTTCTGTGACTGCATTTTCAACTTCGATTATACATTATTTTGGGATAGTTCTGAGTTCTGAAGCCAGATCTCAATAACACTGACTTAGATAAGCAAAATCTGAATACATTTATGAATCAAAGTTAGTGAGTGAGTTTGTTATTGTGCAGGATGACTATATATAACCAAATAGCGGATGGAGTGCAGGGCCCAGCTGGAGCTGTTCTGTGAAAGAGTGTACACTCTTTCTCCCCCTCTATCATTAACACATAAGCTCACACATGATCACACAACTAGATAGACTCACACCTTGTTTCAGTCAACTGGAACACCTGCTGGGTGGTTAAGTCTGAAAATGAGGAGATGCAGAGACAATGAACAAAAGAGTGATTGTAGTGAGCGCTTTTCTGTTCTGTACTCAGATTAAATAACGCAGAGCCCCCAGCAATTACTAAAAGCACACAAGATAAAATAATATGGGGGTAAATAGCAGCAAGGTAATGACCCGTTTCTTACATACAAAACTTGATTTTTTGTCCCCTGGAATAATTAACTTTTAACAAACCAGTTTAAGGTACTACTAACATTTTTCCTTTGTTTTTTGTGTAACATGATTAAAACATGTTCAGTACAGTTAAAGAAAAAAAACCTGTTTAACAACAATTTCATCTAGAACCAAAGGTTATTTCCTGTGGGACATCCATACGGCCCTGTTAGTATAGGATCCAAATAAAGAGTCATCAGGCTTAAGCCTTTCAATTTACTTTATTTGCCTGAAAATAAATCTTGTCACAGCTTCTACCTTCTTGAAAGTGTATTTTTTTACTCACTTCCCAGGCAACAAGTAGTGAATTGTAATAAAATTAAATTAAATGAAAAACACTTTATCACACAGAGAGATTGTAATTGATTGTACAGTAAAAGCACAAAAATAAACCTCTGACATACTGTATATAAACTTGAAAGTTGTGGTGAATGTCATGGAGAAAATGCCCTGTTACCTTCATTCTGCACAGTTTTATCTTAAAGCTACGTGACAGGACTGAATAGAAACCACATGTCACAGTCTGTGGGTTTTTGGTCTTGTTTTGGTTTAGTCTTAGTTTTGTCTCAGTCCTGTCTTGTTTCCTGCTACAGTATGTATGGCAGATTTATCCTCTTCTGTTTCCTGTTCAATTAACTTCCTGTTCATCAGCACACCTGGGTGAATTTGCTTTACCTGCTCATTGTTAGTTCATCCCAGTGTATACAGTATATTACCCTTGGTTTCACTAAGTTGCTGCCAAACCATTGCGTTACTTCGGTGTTGTTCTTGTGTCTGCGTTTGTGGTGACCTCTACAAACCGTGACACATCATACGCATCATTTGTGTTTTACTTGAAGGAAGTCTGTCAACAAAAAATATAAGTAGCCTACATTAGAAATACAGAGGAAAGAGTTGAAACAACCATAAAAATGTCACTTCCTTCGCTTCCCGTTGAGGTCAAAGTGTGAAAATTGATAAGCAGCAGTACAAGAAATCCACCCTGCAGCTGTGGTTCTGTCTCAGCTGGATTTGGCATTGATGAGAGTTTAGGAGTCCACAATGAGGCCGATTGTACTGTACTTTGTGTTCACTGGAGGCTGTTGAACAAACTACTGTAGCAAATGTCAAAGGAGGTTAAGAGGGTGCATAACTTTAGAATCAAAAGTACATGAAAGGATTGTCCTTAATTTGATCAGAGATCCAGACCATAGAACATTTGCTAACAATGTTGGGCCTTTTTTGAGTTGCTAAATGACAAAATTAAGTAGTGAGTTTTATGTTTAAAAAGTTCAAGTCAGAGTCACAAATTAGAAAATGCCACATAAAAAATCATGTTGTAAATAACACACAACATGATTCTAACTTACTTCTTACTTGTCAAGAAAAATACTGTATTGTTTTGATGTGAGTTCATTACACCACTTCTGATGGGTATAATGGGACCGTGGTGACCTTTAGACACCTAAAGATCTTAGATTGAGCTGTTGGAAATTCAGGTGGAAACAATTTTCTTGAGGTGCTTCAGGTTTCATATTCCTTGTAAAGAAAGGGATTAGATGGTGAAATTGAGTTTGTCTATAGGTAAACTATTATAATGTCAGAAAAGTGATCCTCCCCTATGTGTAAGAAAACTATATATATATATATATATATATATATATATATATATATATATATATATATATATATATATATATATATATCACATACATACAATATACAGCAAGAGGAAAAGCAATGATGAGTGTCCAAGCAAATTGTTGGTAACTGATTACATAATACAGGAAAAAGTGTAACATTTTTATCTTAAGCCAGAAAACCCCACCTAGTGTTTCCATGTGTATCTGTGTGTGTGTGTGTGTTCTGTGCGTCCCGTATTTACACATCTGCTCATCTGGGAGCCACATTGAGCTGCAGACACTGCCAGGAGTCTGGTTGCAGTAAACTGGCTTGTTCTGTCTCAAGTCTCTGCTGCATCTATTATCCTGTCAAAAAAGAGCCAGGGAGCACTGACTTCATACCTTTTAAAACTGCCAAACATGCAAAGATATTTATGTTGTTACCATTATGAAAATTTAGAGTCGGGGCACTGGGTGTCGGAGTGATTTTTCAGTGATCAGCAGGGCTATTTGCGCAATGACAGCCAACTGATTAAAGCAGATTAGAGTGGTTTGTAAGTCTTTTTCAGGAAGTTGAGGGGAGAAAATGAGTGATGTTTGCATGTGTGTTTAAAGTTACACTCCTTTTCGTAATATTTCCCTACTCTTCATAACTTAAGAGGAAAATGTTGTGCAGGAGCTTTGGAATCATGGGAAAACAAGAGAGCAGCAAACAGCAAAGCTGTATAATGAGCTCCAAGGAAACTTCTCTAAACAAATCTCCTTTGCAAACACACTGACAACTCCAACTGGAACCCATAATGTGCTCAGGGTTAAAGCCCAGTTAAATGAATTCAAGAGCTCTGCGCCTGTTTCTCTGGTGGATCATTGTTGAGTATCATCAAGTGTTGACTCACACCCTTATTTGTTTGCATCTTGGAAGATACGTGATACCTTGGACGTTTCCCAGTCAAACTGTATGATTTATACCTCCATGGAGACTACAATGACTAACAGCTCTCAGTATCAGCCTTCTCACACCTCTATTATCCATAACGCTGCAGTAAATTAAACAAGGGATCTGCAAATTTTACTGTTTTCGCTTTATACTGACAGAACTCCTGCTGCAGGAGGTCAGATTTGTATTGATGTCCAAAACAACAACTCCACATACAAATAATCAGCATGTCAGTGCAGATGTGCAACGTTGAAGCTATTTCTCAACAGCTGTCTGTCTTGCATTGATATAAACATTACAGCTGGCCAGTTTAATTAAAACCAGCCTGAGTCTTAAGAAAACATGTAGCAGGCATATTGACTCCATGTTCAACATGTAGACGTTCTAAAACTCAAGAGGTGGAAGAATGTTTAATCTGTTGATTTTAACAGTGAAGTCTCCATGTCACCTTAGTAAAAGAGAAAACTGTGAATGTTAAAACCACCACGTTCGACTCTCGTGTATTAATTCTAAGTCTAACCATGTGTTTTAAATTTCTAATCATCATTTGGTGAGAACACAAGTGAGAACTCAAGGCATGTGTGATCATCAGTGCTGGGTAAGGTTGTTTTCAAAAGTAACTGTTGAGATTACACATGACTGCTATTAAAAGGTAATTAGTCATGTCAGATGGCTCAAATCTTAGTAACAAATTCTTTGCATACTTCAGTCTTTCAGGGTTAGTAATGAATGTTGTATCAGCTTCCTGCCAACAACGTAACTTCTTCAAACCTTGTTATCTTTTCACAGTTATAAAAGCTCTTCTTTCTATCCCAAAACCTAAATCCATTAAATTGACTTTATGAGTTGTCTACATATCATGACTGTGTTATGCTGTTAGATTACTGATCAAGAGAAAGGCCAAGACACTCGTATTTTGTTAACATGCTCACTGTATCTGAATCTACAGCTTGTAGGGTGAATGTTTGATCTTGTTAGGAATGTGGGAGCTGTTAGTTTCTCTAAGTTTTACAGACTATGGTGATAGAGATAACAGATGCAACATTCTGTGCTGCATCATCAGCAGAAGAAAGCTGCTAGACATTCCTGTTTTTCACGACCTTTTCTGTTTTTCCAGTCCTGCTGCTGTCACATGGCTCTTTTTGTTTGTTTTCTATTTTGCTGCCTACTGCTGGTTGAGTCTGTCGATGCAAATATCTTTGGTTAGTCTTCCAAGTCGGCTGGTATTATCTCTGATTGGTCTATTGGGTGTGATGTGCTCTCTTTATTATTTTAATTGCGTTTTTCTTTACTTTTTCTTCTGCTTGTAAGATTTTCTCTTAAACCATCACTTTTTTTTTTTTTTTACCTTTTGATTTTTAAAAAGCACATTGCCTGAGTATGAGCCAACTTTGGTTTGACTTTCTCTAATGTTTTCACTAACCTCAGTCCAAGTGGTCATCAACCTCTCGCAGTTCACAGTCTGTTTTTCTTCCTCTCAGTTTTTAGTGCTGTTCAGTTGATCTGGCAAGTTTCTTTTGTCCTCAAGCTGCATTACATTCACGTTGGATCTTATTACGTTTGATTTTTGTTTATACTGTTGCCAAAATATTGGAACTTAATGCACAGCACCCCAACTAAAAGTGAGTGAGTTCTGAAGAAACAAAGAAGTCATTCTTTTCTTTTGAAACAGTGAGCATCTGGATAAAGTTAGTTTGTTTTTCATGTTTTTCACCAGTCCATTCAGTCACTCACAGATCTAACATTTTTGCACTTTTTGGCAGTACAGTCATATATGAATGTTGTCCTGGGTACATGAAGCTGGAAGGCATGAAAGGATGCCCTGCAGGTGGGCCCCAATCTGGTTGCATCATAATTAATTTCTCTAATATACTTTTTTATCTTTGACTAAAATTACAATTCATCCCCTGCTCCTCCTAGTGGCTCCCATTGACCACGTGTATGGCACGCTGGGGCTTGTAAAGGCCACAACCACACAGCAGTACTCTGACGTGTCCAAGCTGAGAGAGGAAATTGAGGGAAAAGGCTCCTTCACCATGTTTGCACCAAGCAATGATGCCTGGGAGGATCTGGATCCGGTGAGAACACGAGGGCTTGACATTTTTATAGACATGCATTTTTACAGCCATAACATTGGAAACAGATTAGCTGCTTTCTGTCTAATTTTGTGATTTCCACAGACCGTGCGTTCTGCCCTGGTGAGCAATGTGAACATTGAGCTGTACAATGCTCTTCACTTCCACATGGTGGACCACCGTCTTCTGACCAAAGACATGAAGAATGGCATGACTGTCACTTCCATGTATGATAACCAGGGGCTTTACATCAACCACTACTCAAATGGGGTGAGTCCATGCAGAATTTAGATAATCACAATACTGTAATCATGTCTTGCACCTTTTGTATCAGCCTGAGAACAAATATCTTCTCTGTGCAGGTTGTCACAGTGAACTGTGCCAGGATCATCCACGGTAACCAGGTGGCCACAAACGGTGTGGTGCATGTAATCGATCGGGTAATCAGTGGTGTTGGTAATACCATCAAGGACATCCTGGATTCTAGTGATGACCTCTCCTCATTCAGTGTATGTAAAATCAGACTTCTAAAAATAGGTTACTGAATGTTTTAAAAGCAAATGGTTTTATTTGTTGAATACATTGTAATATCTCTCATTTTGACCTGTTGCATGTAAAACACAAAATTCTCTCTCTCTGTCTCGCCTTTCTTGTTCAGGCTGCAGCAATAGCTTCAGGTGTGATGGACAAGCTGGGACAGCCTGGTCAGTTTACTGTGTTTGCTCCAACAAATGAAGCTTTTGACAAATTGAGCCCAGGCCGCTTGGAGCGTCTCATGGAAGACAAGGATGTTATAACAGGTACATACATGAGATGCATGAGTACACTCCTGATGAACATAAATCCTACTGTCATAAAGGATAGCCTGATTTTCTCTCCTCTCAAGCTACAGATCAAGACATTACTTAAATAGCCAAAAAGCCTATCTTACATGCATGAACTGGCAAAAAAAAAATAGTTTATTTTCAAGATTATGTGATTGTCTGTAGCTCTGCGCGTTTTCCCATCGAGATATTCGTGTTTCATAAACGACATCCTCCAGTTTTAATGACTAGATCCCTAAGAACTGAAGCATGTTGGTAAAAGTTATTAGATAGATGAATAAATGTCCTTATTTTCCAGTGGATGGTGTCTTTTTAGAAGCCCTTGCTGGAACTGCCCTATCATTTTTACTGTCAATCAAAAGCAAACCACAAAAACATATACTCACACACACACAAAAACAAAAAAAACCCTAAAGGTTGATGTTTCTCTCACATAATGTTAATTTTGGCCAGTGGAGGAGGTTGTTTCATATAACTTTTACCACCAACCACTGTCTCTGCTGTTGGTATGTGGTAAAAACTTGGCCAGCAATCAGTACAGGTCAAATAAATCCACATTTTAAAAAGGCAGAGATGTCTTCACCAATGATGAAGGAAAACATTGCTGATCTACAATATCTGTGGCCCCCTGTACAAATAAAACATGAAATTTAACATGGTAAACGCAACACTTGGCCCTGTGATGTACTGGCTACCCACTCAGAGTGCACTGTCTCACAAATGATGGCTGTAGGCTCGAGCCCCCTTTGTGACCCTGAATTGTATTGTATACAAAATGGATAGATGTTTAAACTGAACAGGAACATGTTGCCACTTTAGCCGGTCTGGTAGACACAGCAACCGTGAACATACTGACATGCCTCTGTGCAACCTTGCACAGGTGCTAACAGGAATATAGATGCACAGTTAAACTGCCATGCCAGAAGACTCCCCCTGCTCCACAGCTGGCCAACATTCATCACATTAAAGTTGTCTGTGAAATGCCAGAAAGCTTAGGTCATGATCCACACAACACACTTGAACACAGTAAAATGTGTTCCAAATCTGGTTCTTACAGTTCGTGCGTGCTAATTCTAGAGCGGACTACCCTTTCACAGATTCTGTTAGATGCACCGATGAAGAGGAGGTGGACATTTGACCCCACTTGCTTACTGTTAAAGCTGTTACAAATACCAAAATGCAAGTTTTATTTTTTGCCTGTCGGAAGAGACCCGTGTTACAGTCTTCTGCATGGGAGAAGGGACAAACGTGTGCATATCAGCTGCAGCTGTGCACCTCGTGGTTTCGGCACAGCCAGGTTTTACATCTGATTTTTAGCACACTCGATTTAATCTGTTTAAAACAGACAGAAATGGATCATCATACCATGCCTTGGTAGACTACACGAGGTCCAGACTACCAGTCTGTGTTAAAATGTTGTTATTGTTATTTTTGATATTTTTGCTACACTTCAGCATTTATTTCATAAGAATAATGCAGATAGTTGAAAAGTGAACCACTGAAACTGTCTTCTAATTGAACTTTGCATATTCCTACAAAAGAAATACAGGATCTGTAAATTTGCTGAGCCAATAGAATGTGTAGCTTCCTGTAAGAGCACTCTTCAAATGGAAGATGATATTTGTGCCACACCGGGCTGATGCATTTACTTCATTTACTATTTGTTTGTTTGTTTGTTTGGGGGGGGGGGGCATATAGCCGTACTGGCCTGTTTGGCATGTAGAGTTTGAATTAAATAAGTGTTATCCAAAGTCGAAATGCTAACGGAAGTTGCTAACAGCTTACAAAAAGCCCAAAATAACCACAGGCTACAGGACAAGTTCAAGTTTAATTTATTTATAAAGCACGCTAACAACATCCTTTTGGAGCCTGAGGTGCTGTAGAACCCAACTAAACAATTGGATACTGAAAACAATTCACAATAAAAGATAAAATAAAAACTAACAGAGAGGAAAAAATATTCATATATAATATAAAATAAAATACATATGACACCAGTCGTATTAAAAAGGTCATGATGACCCAGAGCTAAAAATACAAGAAGAATGATTACATGGGGGCAGAAGATGGGACAGGAGTAGGGAGGTGGGTTATTTTGATGGAAAGGCCTGGGTAAAGAGGAAGGTTTTGAGCAGGTTTTTGAAAGCAGGGAGTGACTGAGCGGCTCTGATACTCAGAGGCAGCGTGTTCCACAGTCGTGGGGCCGCCACAGAAAAGGCTCTGCCACCCTAAGAGTCGCATCTGAACCTGGGAACGTCCAAGAGAAACAAGGAGGAAGATCTCAGTGATCTGGGGGGAGTGTAACTGGTGAGGAGCTCGGCTAGGTAGACAGGTGAGAGACCACTGAGGGTTTTAAAGACCAGGAGCAGGATTTTGAATTGAATTCTGAAAGCAACAGGGAGCCAGTGGATCTGTGCCAGAATGGGTGAGATGTGAACATGTCGGTGTGCACCAGTAAGCATGCTAGCCGCGGCATTTAGCTACCTGGAGACGGTGGAGGGAGTGCTTCGAGAGGAAGAGTAAAAAGTGTGCTTTTTTATTCTACTGTTTCATCTCTTGTTTCTTTGAACAAATTCCCCAGCCCTGGTGAATTACCACCTGCTGAACAGTGTTCAGTGTGCAGAAGCGATCATGGCAGGATCAGTGTATGAGACGGCGGAGGGTAGCACCATCGAGATCGGCTGTGATGGCGACAGTCTGACTGTCAATGGCATCAAGATGGTGCTGAAGAAGGACATTGTAACGACCAATGGCGTCATCCATCTCATTGACCAGGTTCTCATCCCTAATTCAGGTAAAGCACATCTTGAGTTTTTCATTTATTCGGCTGGACCACTTCTCTGTGATCATCAGTGTTTTATGTCTGTATGATTCACATCAGCCAAGGAGGTAATGGAGCTGATGGGACAGTCACAGAGCTTATTTGGCGACATGGTGTCCGAACTGGGCTTAGCGGCGGCTCTGGGTCCAAAAACAGAGTACACACTCCTTGCTCCTTTCAACAGCACCTTCACTGGTGAGTTGAAATAGGCTCTTACACTATTCAATTCAATTCAATTCATTTTTATTTGTATAGTGTCAATTCATGACAATCACCTCAGGACACTGTTGGGCGGCTGTGGCTCAGGTGATAGAGCAAGTCAGCCAAGGATGGAAGGATTGGTGATTCAAATCCTGATCCCCCAGCCATCTGTCATTGTGTCCTTTGGCAAGACACTAAGCCCTCTTTGCCTCCAGTGGGGGCACCACTGGTGTATGAATGTGTGTGAATGTTCCGGTGGTGGTCGGAGGGGCCATAGATGCAAAATGACTGCCATGGACCTACTTTGAGTGCCTTGAAAAGAGCGATATAAATCTAATCCATCGTTATTATTTATTATTAACAGACAGAGAAATTCAAGTCAGATTCATAATAGCCTAGCTAAGGAGCATGAGCGGTCTTATTTCCACAGATCTAAATGATTCCATATAAAGCAAAATTTGAAACTGAGATTACTTTTTAAAACACACAGAGGAAATATCTGAACTGGCCTGACATGTAATTTACCCCTATCTAATTTAAATGTGTAACTTTCTGTGTGTTGGTCAGATGAGGTCATGTCAATAGACCAGAGCCTCCTGAGAATCATTTTGGAAAACCACATCTTGAAGCTGAAAGTCACACTGAGTGAGCTTTACAACGGACAGCTGCTGGAAACACTCGCTGGCCAATTCCTCAGAGTCTTCATTTACCGCACTGTGAGTCCTCTGTGTGTCTGTGTTATGATCAGAGTTAAACAGAGTGAGAAAAAAAGATAAAGTGGAGGTTAAACACTATGGCAAGCAGCAATTTCCACACTGGAAATCTGGTATAGATTACAAGGCTTCAAACCAAGTGTTAACATTATTTTATTTTTTTCAACTGTAAACAAATGTTAAACAGCTAATTAGTTTAACTTGTGGCAGATGAAATGTGTTTTTGCTCAGGTGGTTTAGATATCACAATCAACAGGGATTAATTTATTCACAGAAAAATATTGTTCAGTTTCACTGATTGTGATCAAACAGGATGGTGCGAGAGCATTCTCCCATGAAATAAACTGTTTCCAATTTTGACGTTCGAGTCAAGAAACCTGCAACAATTCTCCATGAATGCTTCCCTTTTGACAGGCGGTGTGCATAGAAAATGCATGCATGGTGCAGGGCAGTAAGGAAGGAAATAATGGGAACCTCCATCTTGTGAGGTCGCTCATCAAACCAGCTGACAAAACAATCTACGAGTATTTGGTTGCTGATGGACGTTTTAAGTAAGAATGGCATCTTAATTTACTATCATTTTGAATGTTTTTGCTTGTTCATTTATGGATATCAAAGCCTCCAATTCCATATGTATTTGCTGTTCTGGTTAAAAAAAAATTATAAAAGTTAAAAAAAAATGCTTTATAACTTATAAAAGAAACCAAGTAGCAGGTGCAGGTGAAAACTTGCCAGCTGGGAAGCACACCTCTTCTCAGGTCATCACCCTCAGGTTTTTGCAGCTGTAGCATTATGTTGTCTACTGTATGAGCCATTCATCATGTTAGCAGTTTTTTTCGTTTGCTTTGATTACACACTGCATGCTTTTATGGAGTAAAAACAGCAAAAATCAACCAACCTTTTCATATTAATGAACCCAAAGTTTAAAATTTGCCTTGCTCGTGGTGCTTATTTTTTTGCCTTTATTCCTATTCAAATGAATTCAGGATTTTCTTGTCACTGGTGGAGACAGCAGATATGTTGGATCTGTTGAAGCAGGAAGGCTCCTACACTGTCTTTGCGCCAACTGATGATGCTTTTGATGGCCTCAGTAAGGAGGACCTAGCTTTGCTGAAAAGTGAGTTCACAAAAATAAAATCCTGCCAAACATCTTTCATTGAATAAGCTAATTTGATCTCTTGTGAGATATGATGCAGGGATGAGGAAATCAATTTTTTTTTTAAAGTTCTCCTGGATGAAACCATTTCTGTTTTGTGTTTTCATTGGCAGGTGATCTAAATGCTTTGAGAACCATTCTTCTCTACCACTTCAGTGATGGCATCTTCATCAATGGAGGATTAGAGAGAGGAGTTATCAATCTGCTCAAAACTCTCCAGGGCAACAACCTGCAAATTAAATATGTGAGAAAACAATGCTATCTATGTTTGTGGTTTTGCCTATAAAAAATGTAATGATTGGATGACTATGTGAACCTGGTTTTATCATGCAGGGATCATCACATCAAATTCCTGTACGCCACTTGGCATTTTTCTAACCAAATATTTTCATGGAAAATACTTTTCTGCAAATCACAAGGATTACAACTTATAAACATGACCCCAAAGTTGTTCAAGCATGAGTCTACAGAGCAGGTGTTTCCTTTAGGAGAGTATTGTTAGCGTATGGAAGCGCATGCAGAGCTTCTTAGACGTGAACTTCAGTTTTTATCAAAGTAGTAATTTAGTTACAGCTGGAGAAAGTCCAGCAGTTTTTGGAGAGCAACCAAAAGTAATAAAACCTGATTTCCTGTCACTTCTATCAACGCCTACAGTTGGTATTCATCCTCCCTTCCTATCTACCTCTCACCCAGTTTCCTTCAACCTGCCATTTGTCTCTGTCTGCTTTGTTCCTGCTTAATTTTGCTCCCTCACTTACTCTGCTGTTGTGCTATTGGGTCATCAGTCAAGGTCTCCTGTCAGGCCTGCAGGATTTCCTGGATAGACAAAGGAAAGCACAAAAAGGAGTGTGGACTGTTCAGACTGTGATCAGACTGATTTTTTAAAAACTGAACTGAAAAATGTTGTGACTCATTTTGCTTTTGCAGAGAGGATAAGCGTACATATCTGTTATTTTGTGTCTCTCAGGTGAACAACTCTATTAATGTCAACTCAGTGGATGTGCCAGACAGTGACCTGATGGCAAAGAATGGTGTCATCCATGTGGTGAAGAATGTTCTCTATCCTGGTGGTGAGAACAGCATCTATTACTGAGCTCTTATGTAATCTGTACTCTGTTCAAAACTTGATTTTATTCATTCGATGCGTATTACTTCCAGACCTTCCTGTGGGCCGTCAGGACCTCCTGGTTCTGCTTAAGAAGCTGATTAAGTACATCCAGATAAAGGTAGTGTAAGGAAAAGCTTAAGTCTATGAATGTGAGAAAATCTACAGTATATATATAAAATCATGTATTTTGTCTAATGCATTTCATTTGGTTATCATTTCTGTTCCTCAGTATGTTTCTGGATTTACTTATACTGAGATCCCTCTCACCTTCATCAGTAAGTTTCCTTTCTATCATTACTGTGTGGTGTGTGAACATTCTATCATCTGCAACAAGTCTATTCTAATTTCATGACTTCACAGAGAGGACCATCACAACTCATTTCATTGAAGGTAAGACCCATAATGATGGAGAGATTTAAATCAGACTTGCTCAGAGTGGATCTGTTTTTAGTTGAGATTTTACGGACGGCCTGTAAAAGTGAGATCAATCCTGAAACCACATGTGTGTCATCATCCCATCAGGATCCATGCCCTATTTTTTTCTAACTATCCTCTCACTGCTGCCCAAGTCAACTTGAACCACAGGGGATATCTATTTAGTTCCTTTAGGGATGAGGTAGTTACTTAGTCTTTCAAGCAAAGCAGAGCAGAGTCAGAGACCATCCATTCTTGGATGTTGCTTTCTTCAGCTGGGCTGAGTTCAGTGCTCTCCTATGGGATAGTGGTTTGACATAACTGAGTAACATAAGAGAAATGAAGATTTCAATGGTAATTAGGTGCATTACGTGAACTCCAGAGTGGGAGCTCCAGGTCAACATGGATTTTCATTTTCAGGTTTTTAGATTTTGAGTGCTTATTTGTATTCATTTGCCAGGCCTCCTGTCTTTCATCAAGCCAAAGGGAGAAGTGTTATTTGTCTCATCCACTTGTAACTGTCCACATAGGAGAAATAGGGCTCACTATTTCTCAAAAGACTGTCTACACACAGCAAATTTAGATCTGAAATTCAACACGCTCAGAGCTTTAACACTTAAACACATAGTTTATATATAGTTTATTGTTAAATCATCACTTTTCTAAGTGTTTTAACACTGTGTGTGTTTACACTGTCTCAGTGTTAATTAACAAACTCTTGTGGTGATAACTTTAACATCTTCACAAACTGGGGTTGTTTATAATAATATTTTTTTTTCTTTATTGGGAAATCCAGTCCTTAATGTGACCCACCCACTCTGCAGATGTACTAAAGAGCAGTGGACTTGACCCGGGAGCAGTTGAGGGGGTTAAGGGTCTTGCTGGTTTACTTCTGTTGGCACTTAAACTCAGATTTCCAGCCCACCTCTGTAACCACTGGGCTACCACTTCACGAAGTGTGATGGAATGAGAGATTAACACTCCAAATTTGTCCAATTAGCCAAGTACCCGGATGTTGCACACTTGTTATTACTTGTACAACAATCTTACTGTGCCACGATATTGCCATGTTTGTTTACCACAACAGAGTTAATTGTGTTTGAATCATCACTGAATTTGCTGTGAGGTAATAATTGTTAGGTGCTCCTTCACATTACATTAATTACTATGCAATATTTTATGAGGATGAAGTGCTGCAGTAAAAGTGCTGAAAAATACAGAACTTCCCAAAAGACAAAAATCTTTCAAACCTTCAAATAATAATCAAATTGCAGAATAACTAATTAATTTATAAAGACTGATTTATATTTATCTAAATTTACACTTAAGCTTTATACAAATGACTAAACCTCAGTAACTAAATAATTCAGAAACTGTATTTACTTGCTTACTGGGTCATAGAAACCAGATGCATTGAAAGTCATAGTTTTAAGTATACATTAGCAGCATCTCTTAATGATGTTATTTGAAAGGCAGACACAGTTCTGGCTTTGATTATCTGTCTTGGCCATGTGTCAAGAGACCTCGGGCTAAAGATTAGAGGACCTCCCATAAAAACACCCATCTGTCAGCTTCATCTCTTTAAGGCCTAAATAAACACTGTCAAACAAAGCAAATCCTCAAAGTGATGAAACATTAAAGAAATTAGGTAAAATAATTCTCCTGACAGACGTTGAAACTGATTCAAAAAGGGATTTGGGGATTTTTACGGAGATGTCTATGAGCAGATGAGAACATAAATTATTCACATGTTGTCTATCATTTTTAAACTAGCAGTCAAGATTTTTTAAACGCTGGCATGAGTAACCATTAAAATATACAGTTGTCCTTCTACATGAGTTATTGTCAATAGAAAACAGCTTCCTAGACTGTGGAAGATAATAGCACTATATTAAAGCCTCTCTTTTTTCAATGGTGCAATCTAATGCTGCTTATTTCCTGACATTTATTCCACTAGTTGTTCTTATCTAATTTCACAACAGCATGAGTTACCCTTTTTTTCATTCATGGGGCATTAAATGTTGCCATTTTGTCCAAGTGTATGTGGCATAAGAGTGTTAGCACATTATCCATATTAGATGCCGACAGCAAAGCAAACAGCTGGGAAATCTTTACTTATAAACAAGGTCCTCATAAGAATAGCTGGAGGTGAGCCAGACAGGTGCGGGTCTAGATTGAGATGGGGGGTACAGGATGGCACATTTAAATGACACCTCTTAAGAAAGGGGTCTAGATTTTAGGAAATATCATTACAGCTGTTATTATTGATTATTACAGTGCAGTTGAGGTATCAGCAAATGTTACAAGTAAAGTACAATTTGTTAGGGCAAATAGACAAAGATGGCTCAACAGTTTTTAGTTTGGATTATCCTGGATTAAATTATTAAAACATGGTTGATGAAAAGCAGCATATACAGTAGAATTACATTACATGTTGCATTCATTTGCAAATAAATCCATCCGATGTTTACCTCACTTTAGTTTGCACTAAATATTTATTACATTTGAATAGTTTGGTCGTGGTGTGCCTACTGTCTAGTCTTCTGGCCCTGTCCTTGGAGCCAGATAGTTGCACTCAAAGAGAGCGAAACTTGAGCTCAAAACTACTACTTTGTGACCGCTGCTTTCCTATTCATTGTTTTCATTGCATTTTATATTTTTTTATGATTTCGCAAGTCTCACATGGATGTGACTTTGGTTGAGTGATACAATTTTCTAGTTAAGTTTAGGAAAAAGATAATACATTAAGATAATTATATAAAGATAATGAAGATAACATCTTATTTTATTATAATGTTTTTTAAAAACATAGTGTAGAAATTAACGAACTCATTCACTACATATTACATACAATACATTACACATACATATTACAAAAGTCTTATTTTGAGGTGTTGTCAAATGTCAAACTGAGTATTGTTTGTTAAATATATCTTTCTTCTCTGATATTGTTGCACTCATAAGCTCGGATTCTTTTTCAGTTCCCGAGACGAAAGTGATCAGAGTCATTGAAGAGCCAGCTGTCAAGGTTATTGAGGGGATGCCAACCACCACGGTAACAAGAGTCATAGAAAAAGGACCAACAGTCACAAGAAAGGTGGTTGTTGAGGGTGAGCCTGTGGTTACCACGGTAACAAGAGTTATCAAGGGAGAGCCGTCCATTACCAAAGTTACAAGAGTTATTAGTGGTGAGCTACAAACACTTGCAAATAATACTGAAATCATTCATATTGTTGATGCAAATGATGAGTTAGAAAACAATGGACCTAACAAAGTTTTCTGTGTATTCACTGCTCTGGTGTCTTCTACTGCAGGTGCAAATGTTGATGCAGAGACAAAGATGATTTCAGGTGAGTTTCTTAAACTCAAATTCAGAACAAAAAAATTCTTTCAATGCATGATATTCTAGATTTCATATCTTACATGCATCTCTTCAGCTCTTTTAACAACAATCCATGGTGCTGTTAACTATTGAACATAATCATCTGATGTGAAAAGCACATGGTGACCACCTTTTTGCCTTAGAAACATTTTTGTACAGCATAGAATCACTCCAGTATTTGACCTTTTTCCTGAAAATATTTTTAAGTAATCATAAAAAATAAGGCATTGTAATATTTCTGCTTAAAGGCTTGACACTTTCAGCTGGCTTCTCAGTGACAAGCGCACTATGCCATTGTCTCCAAATAAAATTGGTTAGACTTGAAACACATGTTTATATTTGCCACAATATAAAATTTTTAATCAGTATTAATCAGATTTGATGGTTCACAAGCCCAAGTGTCTTGCTTGTGACTTTTAAAGTGTTGATGACATGACCTTAACTTCAAGTAACTTTCGCATACAACAACACACCAAGACAAAATAAGTAGTTCTGTGCAGTTAGAAATTAGTCAGACGTGTATTTACGTAAATATCCAATGTTTGGGAGGCTCGGCTAAATGCTAATAGCTTTTCAGTCGCAAACCTAGCCGCCATGATGTTTCGTCAGTGACATACAGAGTTGCGGTCCGCCCATTGAGTTACATGCATAAACGAAGCCGTGGAAAACATGAAAGATGGCTCCAGAACAGCTATATTGGAACTGGTTTGTGTGGTGGGATCATCAGCCAGTTCAGAAAAGTGTGATAATGCTGAGGAATTTGGGGACATCACATTTTACAAGCTAGAACCGGAGTAGAACTGTAGCCAGCTGCCTACAGTCTGTCTCCAGCTTCAGGTCCACTGGTTCAGCTAAAAGCCTGCAAGACCACACCAAGGGAACTCAGAACTGTAAGGAGCGACCCAGAACAACACAAGCAGACCCACAACTCATAAGGAGCTGCACTGGTTTGACATAGAGCCAGGCGTGACAGAGACGAAGCACTCGTTCCCTGCGTTAGCTCGTGGCTAACGGCTAGCTGCGGTAAATAATTAGCCTTTAAAAAATGAGAGAATAACAACTTACATGGTTCCAATCGAGTTTTAAATAGTTCCCGTTTATAAGTATGAGAATGGATGGAAGGATGCATCTTTGGAAGCAGCTGGAGGAGATCTGATGATCGGAGATGTTCTCATGTTAACCGAGTTGCAGCTGTCTGCCGATACAGTAGCTGTATGACTGATGTGACGAAGCAACAATGGTTAAGAAAGAATATTCCAGAGGACATGATCGCAGTTTCATTGTGTTAGAAGTCTCAACACGTTCGTGCCTGAAGCTCCAGTAAACAGGCGTTGTAGACAGGAGAGACGAGCAAACGGGCTCCTACTGCTGCCTACTGTTTACCGGTGAGTCCGACTCTGACCTCTTTATCCTCTTCAAAATAAAATTCTAAATCTGTAGGAAACCTAGATAAATTAACGCTGTACTTATGAGCTTTTAACCATTAACTGCCAATACAATTTGAAGGTTGAGTCGTTACTGTTTCTCTGTAAAACTGGAAAAGGAACTTAAAAACCGCAATGAAGCCATTGACTTCGGTGTTAAATAAACTGCAAAGACTCTCTGGCAGACGTCATATCCGGTTTCGGCTAACAGCACCACAGTCTGGTCAGATGTGCTGAAAAGCAGCAATGTTTTCTAATAACTCATCTATGCAGCTGCGCTTGTTTCTGTTACATAGATCATTATGAAGAACGTTTTGGTTGATAAAACATGGCAAAAAATGTTAAAAACGTGTCATCAGCACTTTAAGTGATACCATCTGCACACTGAAACAGCACACACATGGACTAGAAACCTTTTTACATATATCAAAGAGAACAACCTAAAACATGAAACACTGGACATCAGACATACTAAATAATTATGAAATGGAAGCTACGGCATCAAATTTGTGAGTGACATTTAGATCTAAAGGATGGCAGTACAATTTGTCCAGTTACTATATATTAAGAATAACAAGAAATGCTAGATGGTTGGTTTAGATTAAGCAGCTGTAGCTTGTAATGCAGTGGAAAGAAAGAGAGGTCCCTTTACCAGAAAGATGCCTTTGGTTCTGTCCGTGAAAACAAATGCTGCTACGGAAACTGTTTGTTGCAATATTGTGGAAGAGAATTCCAAATAGTGTTTAAGCTTCGCTGTTGTCATGGACATAGAAGATTGTTTTGGATTGCACCGACAAACTCAGGCCCACCTCGTTTCAAAGCAATCAAAGATCCTTATGGTTTCCAAGGGCTCATTAAGGATGCCACAGAAAAAAGAGGCTGATTTTCAGTCTGCCTTCTTCATAGGCTCACATAACTACAAAAAGATGCATCAAAGTGTTTCTACAGGCTTTTCTACTTCCTGTGGTGCACCATGACTTGGATGTCTGTTCTCACCACTTATCAATCTTATTTCATCCCACTGTTCATGTTCTTGTCTTTCAGACAAGAACACTACTCTATCTAATCTAGGGGTGATGTGTATGTGTGTGCAGTGTGCAAATTATAATGTGCTATTTTGGGGGAAGGTCTTTTCAGACTGTTGGACTATCTGTAGGGCCAAGACAATTACGAGCTGTTTTCTGGTGTCTCGGAGCTTGATATTTGAGCGAGGACCAACAGTTTGCTCTGTTTTTCTGAGCAGAACCATCCCTTATGTGTGCACCTTTGTTTCGCACCTGCACATTTGTGTGTCTGTGTCTTCATTAATGCTCCACATTTTTGCTTGGCTTTTTGTTGGTGGTGGCGGAGGAGGTTTGTATCGGGTGTATGTGCCTGTTACTCTGTCCATGTATCAGTCAGTACAGTTGCTAAGTCGTAAGTGACTTTCAACACCCTTCTCCGCTGCCCATCTGAAGGTGGAGCCGGACACACCACGGTCATCGAGCCTCAGATCATTGAGGGTAGGGTGTCCTTACATGAATACTCTATAACCAACAGGTTTATTCTTTTATCTGTTTTCTTCTGACCATGATATAAATGTTTTTGTAAATCTGTATTTCATGTGCAACATTACTGACTACCTCATAGTGGGAGAGAGAATGTGATGTATTTTTGGCACTGTTGTGATTTTGTGTGTAACGTTCAGTCCCAGATTTGTCGAAGATAACCACCCTCCGTGGAAACCCCGAACTGATCAACGAGGAATCAGAGAAAATCACTAGACTTATTCAAGGTAAATCTGTATAAATGGAGACTTTGCATGGATTCTGTGATATACATGTACTTGGATGCCTGACAGCGTTGTCCTTATTTCACAGGAGGGGGTAGACTCGCTGCTGCTAAGAAAGCACCAGGTAAAAATATGATTAGTTGATGAAATGAGCATGATTTTGTCAAGTCAAAGGGAGTCAAACCACAAAGTGCAATATCTGATTCAAACTTCTGCATTTGCAGTTTGTTTGTTTTTGTTTTGTTTTTACCCATCTGAGTCTTTCCAGGACTCATTATGTCCGTGACATACTTTACCCTTGTTTTCATTCATTATCCTAATTCCCATAACCTGTTCTGCTTCATTTCTTACAGCTGGCATGAGGAGAAGAACAAGGCTGGTGAGGCGTCATCACAAGCCAAGGGAGTAAAGTCTACCAAGAGAAAGCACATGAAGACTGAATGCATGCCCAGCACTTCTGGACAAGTGCTGGTGCTTTAAAGACTGTGGACCGATAGAGAGGGATCAAAGCAGTCTATTGATTTCTTTACTCTGTCTGAACCATACTGTGTGTGTTAGGCATGATGTGTTATGGCTATGCAATGAAATTAAAATACCCCTCATGTAAGTGATATTGGTGGGGTAAATGGGTGTAAAAGGTGAAGCATATTCAAAAAGTTTCTCTAAGTTTGCTCTTTCTAAACATGTCACTTTCTAAACTGACTCGGTAGGAGGACCTTTATATGCTCTTTATGGTGCTTGTGTACAGGGGTGCATTTTAATAAATCCAACAAACGGTTGTGCCATGATGCTGTACTGTGCCTCTGTAAATTATCACATGGTAATTAAAAGATACATTGAATTCTTTTTACAGCTTTTGTGACTACTTTTGATTATTAAAACCTAAATGTTCCTTGCTTTTGAATGTGACTCGTAGAGACCCATAGACAGAGAACCAAGTTTTGTTGTCGTGTTAAGTCTGTAAACCATAGAAAACAAAAACATTTTTCCATTTTTTTATATAATTGTGTTCCATCTCATTTTCTGCATTGCTACTTGTCTCTATTGAACAATTACCATACATCAATTAAAAGTTTTGACCAATACAATTATATGGATTAAAGAGACAAGAAAAATATAATGTGAAGTAGTATTTAGTAGCATCTGTGCACAAAAGTCATCACTGTAGTATTTATGGAATTTCTCATTTTATTCAAAATGCCACTATCAACTATTTGTTCGTAAAAGTCTCATTTCCATAAAAACCCACAAGCTTAAAACTAAACATAATCTAATATACACAGAATACTACATGCAATGATAGTCCACATTTTTTAAGATGGCAGAAGTGACAGTGGGGGTTTTACAAAGTGTCAAACATATATCTTGAACTTTTTTTAAATGCAACTATGATACTGTAGGTTATTTAGTACATTTCCATTTTTTCACAAATAACATCACTGTTTAAACATCATGCATCTCTAAGAATATTACCATGTATTTATTGTATGAGTGTGTTAATGCTCCTCATTTGTCAAAAGCATTCAAGTACTCCTGAAATGAAGAACTTTTGTGCCAATTTGGGTTTTTCATGTTTTGATGAAATGTATGATGACAGCATGGTAAGACAATGCTCTTGAATACTGCCTGCAAGATCTGAGGAATTACGCAATTGTTATACAATGCATTGTTGTTGCAATAAGACATTAATGCACATATGTAGGTAATATCGCAAGAGTCCAAATCTGTTGGACGCCTTTAAAAAACAAACATTGAAAAATATGTATTTTTTTAAAAGCTTTCAAACATGTACTGTATATGGGGAACCCGTATTTCCATATGACTTTCTACATGAACATGCAGCATTCTGGTTTTCCAGCTCTAAAACTGGGCTTTATCCCTTCCCAGAGTTTCTCTTCCCCTCGACTCACAGTGCCAGAAAGCTCAGTTGTTGGTCCTCCAACTCTAAATTAAAACCAGCCGACCATAGCAGGGAACCCAAAATTTATGGAGCCCGAGGGGCGTCTCTTCAGAGACGAGTGCAAAGTGCCAACCAGGATTCACGACATGATCGATGAACTGTGACAAAGTGCTTTCCAAACAACTCTGAACAAGCCACTTCAGCTAATCTGAGACAGTGCATTTCTATTTTGTGTCATAATGCATTTGGTCAAAAGACAGATGTGCAAACTCTTCATCTGCAGGTGTCATTTGCCTTTTTCATTGTTTTCTTTTCTGTTTGTTCTGTGGTTGGCTTTTCTCATTTTAAGACCAATAGTGAACCCAATGTCAGGAACCTGCCAAATTAAAACAGTCTTTAAAAATACATCCTTTTAGACTTTTTTTTCAATAACTTTTTTCCAAGTTGGAACATTTGTGGGTGAAATTTAACTTGACAGAAGTGATGTAAAAAATGAAAAAGAAGAGACCAAAGAGATTACCTAAATAAAAGTGCTTCAAAAACATCTGAATTACCATAGTCTGAATTTAAGCAAGGTATGGTGCAATACTTATTTCTAAGACAGTTCAACGAGGTGAGTGTGTTTAGTCTGTTTTGTAACACAGTGACACAAAACGGAATAAACAGTGCACTGAAAGTTATTGTCTTAATGTGATATTTAAATTCAAAAGTTGCAGCAGTCCTTCAGTTCTCTCAAAATTTACTCCAAAAACATGGTGCATGATAATTAAAAACAGCCTCTTTTAGTTTAGCTCTAACTCTGAGGTCAGAAACCAAATCTGTACCGGATGAGCTGAGATGCCTGGAAGGTTCATGACATACCACAAGATCTGAAATGTACTTTTGCCATAAAACCATTCGAGACAAAAAGCACCATTTTAACTTCAACTCATCACAGAGAGGAGACCAGTATGGAGGCCTCAGAAGTGGAGTTACATGATCCACTTCTGAGGTATCAGTGCGGACACAGGCGCAGCGTTATGAATCAGCAGTTTGATTGGTACTTTAGGCCGACCAGTGATCACACTGTCACAGTATTAAAGTCCACTAAAGATAAATGCATTAGCTTTTCTAGTCATTCTCAGACATTAGTCATTCACTCTTTGAATTACGCTTTAAAGGATAGAAGGACGACCATGTAAGTGGCTTTATATGGATGTTAAAATTCAGGTCAGAATCTATAATGGTGCCCAGATTTCTGGCTTGATTTGTGGTTTTTAACATCACCGACTGAAGCTGAGCACAGACTTTTTTTTTATCCTTTTGTCCTTGGCTTCAAAGGCAAAAACCCTGCTTTGTCTTAGTTTTATTGAGAGAATATGTTTAATATCCCTTCATTTATTAGAGGCACTTCATGAGCTTTAATTAGGGATTTTAATCCCCTGGTGATATGGGGATGACACATTCACATAACCCTAACTATCACAACATGTTATTCATGCTCTGAATCTACTCACATGCTACAGAAAATTTGTTTATTTGGGGGATTTTCTTGTGTGAAAACAAATTCAGTGATAGCAGTCTGAACCAGAAATATACTGCAAATAATAGTGAAAACAAATGACTGTAAGAGGTTTCTGTTGCAGAATTGTTTGTATTTGTATTTATTCAATCAAATAAGTTACAAACCATAAACCCTAATTATTTTTAAAAAAAATAACTGACAAAGAACAATAATTAAAAACTGACATGTAAGCCCACTCAATATTTATGGAATTCCGAACACTTCAAATAAAAAAGATCTCACTTAGAATGTCATAATTATGATATTCAAAGTCAAAATTATGAGATTGAAAATAATAACAAGATTAAAAGTCATGATTACGAGATGAGGAGTAATAATTATCAGATTAGAAAAAAGGTCTATCATGAGATTTGAGAGCGGCCTCAAACAAATGCCCTGATCATAACTGTCATTAGGGAGTGAGCAGCTTGGTTGCATGCCACAATATACATTAATAATTATGCCTAAATCATTTCATAAATGTTACTTAAATCAGTACACAGCCTCCACTGCAGCAGGGGTCACCACTGCTTCGTTCACCGCCATTATTAGGTTCTGAAAGCAGTTCGAAAGTCCCACCTCTTCCACTTTGTTAGCAAGATGGCGTCCGTTTAGTGTGAGCCGTGTGCTTCGTTTTGCACTTCATTTTTGGCCATTATTAGGGCAGCATCCTGGTACTTTCAGTGCACTGAATTTTTGCTTAAATGACAGCATGAACGCACTTCACACTCAAAAAGAGTCTTTGAAATGCTCAAGTGTGCGACTTGACAGGCGGCCAATGTCTCAATAACTTGTATGTGTTCGGTGTCGTCTTGGTCAGATGATATTTAAATGTGAACAGGATGATAAAGAGGACTGTTTAGAAACAAGATGTCATTAAATCAGAACATTTAGAGGTCAAGTCACAGTTTAGACACTACTTTTGTATTTTTCTTTTTTTTTTTTTCTTCTTTTTTGTGGTTAGTCATCTCTTTGGAGAACAGCATGATGTGCAATAAATATTTATCCATTGAACAATGTACATGTGCACTGAAAGGTTTGAAGAAAGTCTGATTCAGTTCACCTACAGTATAAAAGGTTGTGGTGGATTTTAGGTTCGTTCTGACATCATACAAAGAGCCAAATATCCCTAATTTGTAGTGGTGTATGTAAGGATTAAACAACGGGGAGCTGTGCATTATACAGGTTTTAATGCACTTTGCGGATGCTAGAATGAGAAATCTTTCCAAAGATGACAACAGCTGTATTTTATGTCATATGTACAAAGTAAAAAGTAATATTGTTCACATTATATCTAAGTATGTACCAACACTAAGATCAAAGGTTTTCTAGAGAGAAAATATTTTCTGATGTTAGTGCAACTAAATAAAAACCAGAGTGAAAAACTGTGAGAAGAGAAACGAAGTTTCAAACACTGCAGGTGCCATCAGTTTCAGACAAACAGTCCAATAGATTCTTGAACGGGTGATGAGGTTTGCCTGGGAGAATTCCACATTGCTTAAGCATGACAATGATTTCCATGACTGAACAGACAGCAACACAACCAGCAAACGACAGAGCAGGCTTTGCTGTGCAGATGAGTGGATCCATTTGTGCTTCTGGCCCATAGTTCCTCTGGAGAGGAAAAAAAAAGTGATATGTGTGTCTGTGGAGGGAATGATGTCAAGCCTTGTAGATGTGTTTTGAGAGCACAAGTGTGTGTGTGTGTGTGTGTGTGTACTTATTTTGCTGCTTGATCAGGACCTATTGCATGTCAACTCCAATCTAATCAGGAACAGTAGTCTGGCTAAATCAGCTGAACATTATTTCTGAGGTTCTGGTTAGAGTTAGCAACAAAGGATAAGGTTAAGTTCCGCCATTCGCTTGTATAGTTATTGTGAGGATTAGGGTTAATATTTGGTTAGACTGTAGTTACAGAATAATTCTCCCCTAATACCAACTCAAGTCAAATGGCCCTCAGACATCACTGCATGTACGGTAAAGATGAAAGCACTGAATGACGAGAAATGATTGCAAACTTGCATAAACATGCTTTGAGCTGGAAGACGTTAGGTGTGGAGCAATACATGGATGAGTATGACTAACATTTGCCTTTGCTTTTGCAAAGCCAGGCGCACATATGCAACACATATTTAAGCCTAAGAATAAAAATGCTTGTTTGACTGTATTTACTGCGAATGTTAATTTATGAATTTAACATTCTAAAAGTAAGCTTTTAAGCCATTCCATAGTTATCTACATATTAGATTTTGTTTAACCATATTCTGTAATCTGGTATTTAGAATCTGAAGAGAATCTGAAGGATGTTGCTGATGAGGACTTGCAGCTTAAAGTTGTACTTCCATGGTCATTTCATTAATATTTATGTGTTCTCCATTATTATTGAATGCATTCTGCATCGTTTCTGTTTAAAAAAAAACCTTCTGGTATCTTTGTATCCAGCTGTATTTGTATGCTAGAAGAGAGGCTTGTGGTCCAACAGCAGGCTTTTCCGGGTCCTTCTCATGAATTTCCGTCTGATTGGCTGCCTCCCATGAGTGTATGAAGGAAGCTCCGCCCTCCGCTCTTATTTCGTTACAGACAGGAAAGAGAGCCGACAAACAAGTTTGTTCCGGCATGCTAACAAACAGTTAGCTTATTAGCTTCTCAACTCCGAAGCTACAGTCGTGCTGTCTTCACTTCTAGTGTGTAGTGGAGGGTTACCTGCCTTCCAATGGACAGATAGAAACCCCACGTGGGATACGCTATTTGCAATGTGACGTAGAAGTGCAAGGCTGTTCCCGATTCGCTCTTTTCTTCGTATTAGTTCTCTAATGAGAGAGCACAGCCGACTGGGGGGAACGCAACGCTAGCAAGTCAGCATGTGTAGGTACTGTAAACAAGGGGAAACCCTCCGTATTTCAGAAGGAGCAAGTTAAACGGGTTTTCAGTGGAAGGAGGCCTTTAAGAAAACCTCAAATTCAAAAACTAAAAAAAATAGAATACTGTGAAAAGCTCCAGTAATAGGCTCAGACTGTCACATTCTAATCAGATAAGTAATCCAAAACATCTGCATAAGTGCCCTGAGCCTTGTTCTCAGAGTGCTGTCTCAACGCACATAAATAGACAGTTAAATGGAAGGAAGAATTGTGGAAGAAAACGGTGTACAAGCCAGAGGGCTGACCGCACCCTGGAGAAGATGGTCAGTGTTAAGTTTCCCAGTCTGTGATGACCTGGGGTCCATGTCAGCTGCTGGTGTTGGTCCTCTGTGCTTCATTAAGTCCAGCATAAATGCAGCCGTGTACCAGGACCTTTTGGAGCACTTCATGCTTGCTTCAGTGGACCAGCTGTATGGGGATGCAGACTTCATCTTCCAGCAGGACTTGGCACCTGTCCACATTGCCAAAAGTACAAAATCCTGGTTCAACAACCATGGGATCACCATGCTTTATTGGCCCGCAAACTCACCTGACCTAAACCCCATCAAAAACATGTGGGGATTGTCCAGAGAAAGCTAAACGGGAAGAGACCAAACAATGAAGAAGAGCTCAAGGCTGTGATTGAAGCATGTTAGTCTTCCATGACAGCCACAAGCTGGAAGCATCCATGCCACGCCGGGTTCTGCAAGCACGTTTTGTAGCCCAAAGGACTCCCTCTCCGGTTTCTCCCCCAATTTTGTTTTTTTCTTCTTTCTGGTGGGTTTCTTTAAGATCAGCAGCCAATGACAGAGCAAGAGCAGACGTGTGTGGAAAAAGCCATGATTGGAGCAGACACCAGCACTCGAACTCTCGAAGAAAAAAAATAAAGAAAGACACCGTGGAGCCCGAAGAAAAGGAAGAGCTCAGAAATGCACTTTGGAAAACCAGGGAAAAATGCGACCTGCTCTAGCCAAGAAACGTGAGCACACGCGCCAACCGAGGGAGCGCAAGTTGAAACTGTTTCAAACAAACTCTGACTTTGGACCTACCTTAAGACAGCAAATTTTATTTTAAGCCACTTTTTTGCTTTTAAAATCCTTTTTAATTGATTTCATGCAATATTCAAATTTTTTAGTTTTTAATTTAGTTTTCTTTAGCTGCAAGTCCTAATCAGCAACATCCACACAAAAAAGCAAAATATTATTTCATATTATTTATCAACAAATGTAAATTCACCTTTTAATTGAATTACAGAAAAAATTACCTTTTCAGGATATTCAAATTTTTGGAGTACCTGACATAGCACTCTTTTTATCTTGGACAGTATTTTTATTAGTTATAAGCCGTTTTCAGACTTGCATTGCGAACATAGCAGAAAGCTCATCCACTCTTTATATGGACTCGTCTTTTCAAACATGCCTCTTCGTTGCGGACTTATCGCGTCCCGGGTGCTTTCAGACATCAGGAAATGTTGCAGGAAAAGTCAGCACAGCCCCACTCTCCCTTCAACTCTGTCCGGAACATTTCCTTGTGCATTAAGCCAAAACAACGTGCCGCAGCATTTCCACTCTTATGACATGGGGTCCAGCCGGTACATGCCCGCTACATCTCCAGGGTAAGGCGGACGCATGTCTGAATGCAGCCGTTATAAAAGACAGAGTCCGCAATACCGCTTTCCAATGCAAGTCTAAAGGCTATGGTGGTGAAGAACTTGGGCACCGCTGCATGTATGTTGGTTTGACCTGTAACTCC
This sequence comes from Atherinomorus stipes, assembly GCA_023101725.1. Classification (NCBI taxonomy): domain Eukaryota; kingdom Metazoa; phylum Chordata; class Actinopteri; order Atheriniformes; family Atherinidae; genus Atherinomorus; species Atherinomorus stipes. The sequence goes on along the minus strand of JALJCO010012147.1, from coordinate 4,287 downwards.
ATGTAGTTAAAGCACACTCAACTTTATACCAAGTTGTAAATTCTTCCTCTTTATTTTCATATTCAGATAATGATTTCCCTATTTTTACAACATGCTGCTCAATCAGTGGGAACATCTTGCAACTGCAGGTACACAACTTTACAGCATTTATAACAGAATATCTTAAGATTACCACCAAACACTTGTAAAATAAAAGATTATAAGCTATATTTTACTGTATAACTCCTGTCTCAACATTTCAAAAAAACTTTCAACAAAAAATACCACCCCCCATTCCCCCCCCCTCCCCCCCATTCCCTCTCCCCCACCCGCGCCCCGCCCCCGGCCCCCCCCGCTTAAATTGCCCACCCACCCCCCCCCCCAAACCCCAAGGCACACCCACAAAAAAGTTACTTTAAAAGTAAAAGGGGACTTGTTCAACATTTGCAAATCTGTTAGTGGCAGAGATGAGCAGCAAGTTTTTCCTCAGTGTTGTTTACCATGAATGAGAGGAGCGATGTGTTACAGTGAAAGGAAGATGAGGAATTAATCCATAAAATTCTTAGCCTGGTACACCAGCCTGACTAACCCTGTATGAGACCGGCAAGTCAGTCTGGGCTCCCTCCATTGGAGAATGATTCCACTCCGGTAAAAAATTGACCGGCCAATCACAGCGCGCAGAGAATTATTAACAATGAACGTTAACCCTCCGACGTTTCCCCGCTGTTTTGCTCTGTTTTGTGCGTACTAACAGCTGGTCATAGTCACATACGTGCGCCAAACGCTTTCTCATAAACCCCCCATACCCTCCCCCGACCCTCCGCGCGCCTGCCAGCCCCCCCCCCCCCCCCCCCCCCCCCCCTCTAACTCCTCTTATCATCCAATTTGAATTGTGGCCAATATCTCAGATTAATGCATCATATGCATACATCAAATTAGATCTAGTTGTACACTTCTACACACATAGTACTACAGACAATATTTGGATGCAAACAATTATTTTCTCGCTCATTATTTGTCATGCTATTGCGGACATGCTTGATGAATCATCTCACTAACTTTACCTCAACTCTGTGGTGCTCAAGTCCAGCCTTTCAGAGCTACTATCCTGCAACTTTAGAGCATTGCTTATCTAGCACTCCTGGGTCAAATGAATGGCTCATTACCTCTGCAGAGCTGAATGGCATGCACATGAGGGAATTCAGCCATTTGATTGAGATGTGTTTGGAGAGGGCATGCTCTAAAACAAGGTCCGGAAGTATTTCAATAATACTTTACAGATCTGACCTCATAGCTTATATTATGAGGTCGGTATTATTCACACATGTGGAAATCTTATTTCTCTTAAAAAGTCCCCAATATAATGTGAAATATTGTATTTTTTTAGTTCCAGATACCTGTCATTCAATATTACAGTAAGTGATTTTGTACATCCACTGTGATCTGTAAGTTACAATGAACAATGTTGATCATAATGTTAATGACAAAAGTAAATATATAAAAACACAGATTAAAATATTCATTCTGTTTTAACAGAAAATGTATTTTATAAATTCAGATTTATATGATTTTATATTAAAATGTATATAAATATTTTGTTATATAAAAATATATGATAAAATGTTGACTGCAATTGGTGCATAAAATGAGTAAATAAAATAAAATTGTTGGAACCATTTATGTTTCTCAATCAATTTCATGTTCATTTTTTCCTAAAGGAAAGTTCATTAAATATAAACCTCTGGACAACGTGCTAAAATAAAAGGGAAACATTTGCAGTTATTGTTATGTATAGGTTATTGTGTGATCATGTTCCCGGTCCGGCCCACTTGAGATCAAATCATGTCGTTCTGTGGCCCCTGAACTAAAATGAGCTTGATACCTCTGCTCTAAAAGCTGCAGCATATCGAGTACCGGATTTGGGCACCCCTGCCCTAACTTCCGCTTTCATCTTTAGTGAACTTCTGGTCAGAAATGGCACCAAATGTCCTTCAGCTTTTAACTTGCTGAGCCGACCATGCAAACCCATACAAGTTTATGAAAGAGCAGTGCTACCCCCCCCCCCCCCCCCTTTTTTTTTGTCCCAATAAACCTGCTATTCAACTGTGAGGAGGGTTTCTCTTAATTAATTAAAGTTATTAAAAAAATGCTTAGTTTTCTTTTTTAGGTTGATTTACTGAAGATAAGAGGAAAAAAAGAAAAAGGAAAAAAATGCAGGAAAAAAATGGATTCCCAAGTTTTTCATGACAAAAGCTTCTGATATGCCTGTAGTGATGCAAGCATATGTTCTTGATGAGCCCTGCTGTTTCTCATGGCTATATACCACTGAGGTGTCACAGATAGAACTCCATACACTGAGTTTTTTCTAGGTCTCCTCAACACCCACACACGTTTTGAAAGAATATTCGGACTTGTTTCGGAGGATTTCCCCCTCCAGTCTGGAGGAAATTTAGCCTCACATAAGAAGTTAGTTATTTATTATTGCAGGGGTGACAACAAAGAAGTATTTTCACTAATACAGATGAATTTCTCTTTGTTTCAATCAAAAAGAAAGTTGAGGGGAACTTGTTACACGATGCATTAAAGATGTTAGTCTGGAAGTAGTTTGGCCACTTTTAAATTAGCTTAAGCCTAAATATCCACAAGATAAAAAGCTGATAAATTTGACACACTGTATGATGATCAGCATCTGGCAGTGATTTGTGTCTTGACTCCTGAAAGATGACAAAGATTAAAAAGTCATGTTGACCAGATGATACTGTCATCAATAGGTTGAGATTATTTTATAAACAGAATCTTTATTCAGGTCAAGGTTTTTCTTTCAAAATGAAAAGACACTGAGCTATTTCAACAATATTTCCAACAGTTAAAGGAATAGTTCACCCACAGAATGATGTAACTATTTTCCACTTACCCTCATGGTGAGCAAGACTCTGGAGCACTTTTTTAATATCTCAAATGCAGCCGGAGATCAGGAAGGCTTCTTGTTTTCCCCCAACTTTCATATAATGCAGTTCGATTGTGCGCGAGCCAAAACGGTCTATAAAAGTCCACAAAAACTTGTCAATATTCCTCCATACTGCTCGTCCAATGTAATCCAAGTGTCCTGAGTGGGAAGCATCCAGAATTTACTCGAAACAACATCATTTAGTATATTTTTAGAGCCTAAAGTACATCTATCTTCCGCGAAGCGCGCATATGCTCGTTCACGAACCCCCCCTTCAGACCCCCCCCCGTTATTAACCTTAGAAGATTAATTTGCTGTTTACATTTGCTAAGAGCAAATGAGCTGCAGACAAACCGGGACAAACACAAGAGGGGTTGGATATTGATTTAAAACAAAGAAAGAAAGAAAAAGAGAACGCGCGATCTCGTCTGCCGCACCTTCCGTAGTTTCGTTTAACGTGCATCGGCGTGCATGCAGGGGATGCGATGTACAACTGTTTAGGCTATAAAAATATACTATATGGCGTAGTTTCGAGTAAATTCTGGATGCTTCCCACTCGGGATATTTAGATTACATTGGACGAGCAGTATGGAGGAATATTGACAAGTTTTTGTGCGCACAATCGAACTGCATTATATGAAAGTTGGGGGAAAACAGGAAGCCTTCCTGATCTCCGGCTGCATTTGAGATATTAAAGAAGTGCTCCAGAGTCTTGCTCACTATGAGAGTAAGTGGAAAATAAAGTTACATCATTCTGTGGGTGAACTATTCCTTTAAGGCAACTGAAAGATAATTCTGCATCAGATATCAGAGAACAGATTCCTTAAGTAACGCTTTGTGAATCCCTCTTGATTGATAAACGCCCCAAAAATTCAAATTTTACTTTGTATATTTTTCTAATTTCTTGTCAAAATATCTCATTACACTCAATATATGACAAAATCATCAAAAGAGAAAGTGAGATATAAGAATTTGTTTTAAGACAAATGCATCTTATTTCAAAAAAATTTTATCAAAAAGATTTCACTTGCATGATTGGCAGATTTTTTTTTTTTTTCTTTTTTTTTTTTGCTAATTACAAGCCACCCACAAGCCCCCCAAAAAAAAATCTGACCAAATTATCTTCATCTTTGCTCCATTGTCTAAATCTGGCAATTTATTGCTTAGTGCTTTTCAGTGATGGACATGTTGCAGCATTTGCCCTCTGGCCAGTCTGCAGCAGCACCATCCTCTACAGCACTGTGACTGTGTTACACATCTGCTTCTCAGTTGTAAATGCTAATTTAGCTCTTCTGTTGAATATAACCACAAATCAGCCTTCATTCCACTTTTATTAATGACCTTTGGACAAACATGAACTA
>JALJCO010012146.1:0-10716 GCA_023101725.1 Atherinomorus stipes | reverse complement strand
TCAGACCTGAATTTCAGCCTCACAGTAAACCCCCATTTCCACCGCGTAGCGCTGCTACCAAAGCACCGCACCACACGTGACAGAAACAAAGGAGTCATCCCGTTTTGTTTTTACACGGGGGTCAAGGGGAAAGTGACAGATTTTTCAACAAATCAATGGATTGCTGTGCAATAGCTCCACCTCTTTGGTCTGGATCCGTTAGATCAGTACCCGTACCCAGGGGGCGCCCACAGAAATTTTTTTCTGGGGTGGCCACAGGGTGGCCAGAGAAAGCAGGGTGGCCAAGGGTTATTAAAGGATAACTTTTGCTTCTTTGAACCTGACTTCATTTCTGGAATTTATAGAGTAACCTACGTGCATTTACTCATCAGTAACATTTCTGGAATCACTCTGACTCCTTTGGATACTATTTAGGTTAGTCGTAGATCTGCGTATATCCATATAATGGCAGGAAAGGGGCAGAATGAATGGGCTTTGACATTATCTGCACCAAACTTCCTTAATTTCAACAATACACTGTAAAAACTCAAATCTTATTAATCTTAATCTAATTTCTAATCAAAATATCTCACCACACTCAAAATAAGACAAAACCACCTAAAAAGAAACATTTCAGTGAGATATAGGAACTTGTTGAACAAATGCATCTTATTTTTTTCAAGAAATATTATAAGAAAATTTTACCTAGCAGAATATTTTTTATACCCATTTTAAAAGAGTGGCTAAGACTTTTTTTTCGCTTGTAATAAGCAGTTCAGTGTGTGTGTGTTGCAAACAAATGACTTCACAAAACTTCACTATGACGACCTCACTCACACTGAACACCAGAGCTGAAGACGCCTCAATTGTAATATGAACAAACTAAATGGGGGGGGGTAGAGTGGTGTCGGCCCATAGAGGGCGAGGTAAGTAGGTGCTAATGTGAGAGGGGCACTAGAAACTGGTTGGGGCAGTTCTGGGTGGCACCTTCCTGGATGAATTTGCATAAGAAAGGCTGAGTTGATTAGGCGGAACAGACCTGGCGGGGACTACGGTAAAACACCAATGGCAGAAGGTGGTAGGTCTAGTGTACTATTTTTATTCATTTTATTTTTATTAGCCTATAAAGATTTTGACAAATATAAGCAAAGCCTGCTGCACCATATTAATAGTACATAAAAATTGATGTAAATTAAAAAATATATAATTTTTGCAGGGGTGGCCAGTGGGGTGGCCAGCTTTTTGTTCAGGGGGGCACTGGCCACCCCTTGGGGGCGTCCCTGCCCGTACCTTAGGGTACCAAAAAAGTGGGCCGGGTCGGGTCAGATGTAAGGGTACCCGTCCCAGTTTTTATCTGTGGAGATGCAAAAAAAACGTGGACCAATCCGATCGCACCTGACACAGACCCACTGATGGAAACGGGGCTTAACACTAGAACCGCCAACATTCCAATACCCCCTAGAACCACCAGGGGGGGTCATTTTGATCCCCTGGCCACACAGCGTAAAACTGAGAAAGATGGTGTTTTCAGAGAGAGAATTTTTTAGTTTTGAAAGGTTTTTATCATTCAGAAGTAGATATAGACTCAAAAAAATAAATAATTAGCCTAATTGATTAACATTTGGGATTACTTTGGGCTTGTATTTCAAAAAGAAGTCAAATACTTCGTTTGCAACTTCCACAAATCATCTGACATCTAACAAAATTAAATAATTTTTAAATTGTAGGCTATTTCAGTATTTCTTTAGTGTGTTCATATTTTTTTTATTCTCATTTATTTTGAGGGTACTATATTAGGAAACAAGTGTAATATCACAGCGGAGTACTTAACAAAGCTCTGAATGTCAGCTGATGTGGATTTATACTAGACTATTGCACATATTGGATAGAAAATGGATACTGGAAGAAAGACATGAGACATAAAAAAAATTATAAATATTATATTCAACAAATTATGAATGAGAAATAAATCAAATAATACTTAAAACAACATCAAATCAACAGCGGGTTTTTTATACTCTGGTAAACTGTAAACTAAAATAGGCCTACAAAGGAAAACGACAGCAGATATCCACAGACAGCTGATCTATGTAAATAGCCATAAACATGCAACAACAAAAAAGAATAGTCCTATTTGATAGACAAGTATTTTACATTGGAAATATTTATATTAACATTGGATTTATGTCTAAAATATGTTACATTCTTATGAAAGGAATACACTCGCATGCGTGTCCTCCTCACATTCTAAACACACATTGTATTGCTGGACACGGCTGCAGACTGCGTGTCCGCACTTCATGTTTATCGACCTTTTTCACACTTCCTTGTTATTTGACCGAAAATACACAACAGGCGAGGATCTTTGCTTCCGACAATAATGTCTCAAGCTGGAAAGTCACAACACAAGGAGAACTCCTGTTTTTAGACATCAGGCAAAAGCCTTTCTGTAAAGGGTTTTTATCACATGTAGTACAGAAAATCTATCTAATAAAATGTCCATGATATAAGATTTAAATCATGGACATATATATAAGATTTATAGAGCTTAAACAACACTAGATCTTTGTTGAAACAAAGATCTAGTGAGCAGAGGAGCTCTGTCAGACATAATGACATAAATTATCCAGTAGTCCGTCATTTTAATGGGGCCTTTCATTCTGTTTTCTCTTTACGTTTTCAGGGCATTGAACATATCAAATTGCCAAGAAAGGGAGATATGAAGTTATGCCAAAGGGAAATCTTTTGAACTGATACTTTAAAAGATACTGTGCAACGTTTGGCCCAAATATTAGTCAAATATTCTAATTAGGACTGTCAAAAAATTAATCACATTACTTTTATCACTTCTAAAGGATTAAAGGTGTCTCAACGGGAATTCTGCACTTATCTTTAGTAGACTGGACTACTAAAACCCTGTTGTTACATGTCTCCTTAAAGTCCGTCAGACCACGGCAGTTTAGTCCAGAATGCTGGTGATACAGTCTTCACAGACTGACTTAGCAACTGTCTTAACACTAGAACCGCCAAGGGGTCATTTTTATCCCCTCTGCTTTTTCAACTTTATGTAACTCTGCTAAATTTAAAGGGACTTGAGGCAAGATTAAGAAACGAAACTCGCGACTGCAGCGACTGGCGCTTCAGGTAACTGCAGCCACGAGCCAAGCCGTCACGGGAGCGTGCACAAACTGAAGCTATAATGTTATTTATTAACCTTTTTCTCTGTAGTTACACTTTTTAGTGTCTTTCAGTTGATCTGGATTGTTTGCTGACGGCAGAAGAATCCATAACTTTTGCTTACAGTGTTTGAATTTACCGCGACCGTCTTGTTTCAAAACTGCGGATGTGGCGTCATTTGACGTCACGTCCGCAGGGCAGCACGGGAAATTTGCCCACCGACTCGCAGCACATTTTGCAGCACACAGCCAGTACCGGTTCACCCAATACGCACACTACGCACGTTGCGTAGGGCCCCGCAAACTCATAAAGGCCCCGTGAAGGGATTAAAAAAAAAAAAAAAAAGTAAAAGAAAAAACCCTGACGACGTCACCACCCGTCGCGCATTTCCAGCACATCAGGCTGAAGAGGAGAAGTGAGAGATGAAGCAGAGTTAAGGGAGCTGTATCATGCTTTTCAAATGTTCCAAAAGTCAAATACAGGCATTTATAAGCTAGATATGTTCCCATCGTTACTATAGAAACTAATTTGGTGTTAAATATTAGTTTTTCGATGCATCTAATTTCCAACACGGAAGTAAGATGGCTGACTGTACTGAACCGCGGAGCTCTCGACCAATTGCAGCATGTTTTACGCCCATCTCATGACGTCGCCCCGGAAGAGACACTTATTCTGAAGGGTCACAGAATTGTCTGTAGCACCGGCACCGGCAGCTCTCATGTGGATGTTAGTAGTAAACATTGATGGATAATTACTCGATCGACGGGATAAAACAGACCAGCCTGTTAGGGAGCTGTATGCGCTCGACCCAGAGTCTGATATGGAGTTTGAAGTACACGCAGTACCACAGAAGTACCACAGAGACCCCTGACAAGTAAGTAATTTAGCGAACAAATCATAGGCTAACAGTTAGCGCTGAGCTAAGCAGCACTCACATGGATCTTGTAAACATTGATGGATAATTACTCCGATCGACGGGATAAAACAGACCAGCCTGTTATGGAGCTGTATGCGCTCGACTCAGAGTCTGATATGGAGTTTGAAGTGCACGCAGTACCACAGAAGTACCACAGAGACCCCTGACAAGTAAGTAAATTAGCGAACAAATCATAGCCTAACAGTTAGCATTGAGCTGAGAGATGTGTTGACTCACCAGTGTTGTTGTCTGTCCATGCGCGTTTTTATAGCAGGAACTGCGTCAGGTTTCAGAAGCAATCCCAGAGAAAAAACACTTTACTGCCCGAGATTCATGAAGTTGTCAGGAGTGAAGTTCACACACAAAGTTGAGTTTTTTTTCCCTGCTCCTGAAGTTATAATCCAACTACTTCTGGCAAGTCGATTCATCCAGTACAACAAATACACGCCCACACATAACCACACTGAACGTAACTGCATTTTCCCCAACTTGCTGTCCACTCCAGTTTGCTGGCTGCTATCAGTTTAGTTTCGGTTTTGAAGTTACAACTGTACTTACAAAACAATAAAAAGTAAATGGATAAATATTGACTAAGATTTAATTTTGTTTGCTTGGATAACCATCAGGCAAATGTTCAGTCGTCTTCAAAATTATTCATACTTATTATTATTATAATTATTCATACATAAATGAAAGGCTATATTCACAATAGTAATTCAAATAACAACAGACTAAAGAAACTAATAATGAATCTTTGAAAAATAGTAAAATTATAATCAAGTGAAGGAAAATATTGATTTTGAATTATGGTTGAAAATATAATTTAAAACAAACAAACAAACAAAACTATCCCAGACACATCAGAGCACTTTTCCCATGAACAGTGGAGCAAAATACCTGTCAGCAGGTGTAGAAGTCTTTTTGAACATTAGAAGAAAACATCTGATTACAGTGATTGTCTCAAAGTGTTGCTCAACAACATTTTAGCTTCAGAGCCTCATTGTGCTTGTTTACTTGTTTTATTTCTTGTGTGTGTTTTTTTTTTAAGATTTCTGTCAAGCCACAATTAAAAATCAACAATTTTCATAGAATTTTTATTTATTATTACTTTTGTCAATTTCAACATATTTCAGTGACAGCTGATTTTTTCTTTAACTGGAGGGTCTGAATATTTTGAGGACAACTGTAGATGCAGATATTTTATAAGAATATAAGAATTAAAATTCACAAAATACTCAGACAATGGTGCTAAATTAATCATTTGTATGATAAATGAGAATATAAATAACTGCTTACAATTGAAGTATATGAAAGTAAAACAAGCACAGCCAATTTGATGGAGATGAATTAACATTAGCCGTATCCATATAACAGGTGCTGTGTTTAGGTTTTCTCCTACAAGCAGCAGTACAGACAGAGCAGGTTCATCTAGGGCAGGAACAGAGGAGCCAGCTTTATCACCCAGTGCAGGCACATCCACAGATGTGCAATATATATACATTATGTTTAAAGCACTGGGTGTCATGTGCAACTATTGAAAGTTTTTGCTGTTCCATTAGGAGGGCCCCTTACAGAATTTTGCCTAGGGCCCTTGGAGGTCTGAACCGGCTCTGCACACAGCCTGCAGGCAACGGAGAGAACTTGTGGGTAAAAAGAATTATTTTTGGTATTTGAGCGCTTGTTACCTATTAGAATAAAAAAAAAAATGGACATACATGTTTGGGTTTTTTAAAATTCCTGCCTCTAGTTCCTTTAACCCTATCCGTCTCAAACTTCCTGACTTTTCCTCAAAATCACTTTTTTGACGATCTTTGTAAATTTTGGAATGTCTGTGATACAAATATGAGGCCAGATCAGTCTCAAAAATAATAACATCATGTAGTGTTTTCCACAAATGCACATGCTCTGGTTCACAGTAATATTTCAAATTCAGAAATGCACATGTTCTGTTTTACAAATGCACACACTCTGTTTCACAAATATAATTTTTATGCAAACTTGTAATATTAATTCAGAAATGCACACGAACTGTTTCACAAATGCACACACTCTGTTTCACAAATATAATTTTTATGCAAACTTGTAATATTAATTCAGAAATGCACACGAACTGTTTCACAAATGCACACACTCTGTTTCACAAATATAATTTTTATGCAAACTTGTAATATTAATTCAGAAATGCACACGAACTGTTTCACAAATGCACACATTCTGGTTCACAAATATGACTTTTATGCACACTTGTAATCTAAACTCACAGAACATACGAATAGCTGAATGTGCATTTACAATCAGTTTCTCATTTGTGAACCTCTGTGTATTTGTGAGAGAAATCGATGCGGTCATTTTTGAGACTCCCCTGACGGCGCAGGTCAACAAACGTCACCATTGGATGATGAATCTGTCAATCAAATTTACGATTTTGACTGACAGAGTCATCAGTTAACCGGGTGTGTTCGCTTTCAGCCAATCCCATAGCGCATTACATTTTCCACACAATCGCAGAGCTACCGTTACGTGCGCATGCGCAACGCAGCTGAAACGAGACAGGCGGCGAACATGGACCAGTCTCAACCAGTAAGTAACACGTCTATTTTATTATCTTATAATGTTATTGAACCATGAGTTTGTGTCTTGCCTCACTCCTGAGTCCATGACAAGCAGATAGACTCATTCTTTTGACGATGCGTGCAGTAAGATGGGGGAGACAGGCGGAGTTCGCCTATCGTTAATTAGCTTAGCTCCATTGCTTGGAGTCAACGGGATATTAGCATTAGCCTGCCTCGCCTACAGTCAAGGTGCGGTTTATGGTGGGTGTGTGTGTGGGGTGGGGTTGAATGATCAGGGTGGTTTCTCGCCTCTTTTGATTCATCTTGGGTGGCGAGGACCAAAAAGCAGCGACAATAACCCTTTCTGACCACAGATTCTTTTTTTTTTTTTTTTTTTTTAAATCCAACTCGGAGGCTTAGCCAATGTCCAAAAAAAGCGAACACAGTGTTTGTGTACGGCTCAGGCTCGCCCCTATTAAGCAGTCTTATTCCTCCCTCTAGTTTAGCTTTGTCTGATGGGAGTTAGATTTTGTCCGGATTTTTCTGTCCACATCTGGAGCCCCGAGGCTTTATAAAATGAGAGAAGACTGTCCGGAACGGAGCTCTTACCCCCCTCAAACGACTTAAATGTAGTTTGCATTATTATTCGGAGCCATTAATCAGTTAACGGAATTTACAAATTAGTGGATCACCCGCTGTCGCATCCAAAACGGAGACCTGAAATGTCTGCTACCCCACCCTTTAAAAGGAGGCAAATAAACACTGTTGTATATAATTAAAGGAAAGCTGTGCCAACACAATCATTCAAAACCATCTTGATCAATTTATAATTTGTTTGTAAATACAATATTTCTAACATTTGTCAACAAACACAATGATTTCATTTAAAAAGTGACAGCCAACTTTTGTTTTGTTTCAGTGTCTTGCCTCACTCAAAGAATTTGATCGCTACAACGGATTATGTCTGACTATATGAGAGGACGAAAATTATTTCTACGGGACTAACAACTATCCCTAACACATGCAGCAGCCTGTTAATCCAGAAGTTAACTTCTGTGCGGTAGCCAATACAGGAATTGTATTTGTAATGACATATAATCGTGAACACTGTGTTCTGAAACGTCCCAACTGATAAAGCACCGTCTGATTTTGCAGGTCTGTAAATTAAAGTTAAATGATGTATGACAGCTGTGTGGTGTTTGTGTTGTGCTAAGCTAAACGCTGCTCATCTCATCCAAGGCTTGCCTGTGAAGCTCACTCCCAGATAATTCTGTGATATGGAAACTCTCATGTTGAACTTTTCAGAATACAAAGAGAGCACCCATCCATTTAAGTTTAATCTTGTGTTGCACTTTCTTGATGGCAAAAGAAATATATGAAAAAGCATATCTTCAAAATCAGGCTAATGAGCTCTGGCAAATAAATTTCTAAATAAGCATTGCTTTATCATTTCATGATCTTGTGACGAGTGTCAGTGTCTTTTAAAAGCTTTTTATTCATTGTTCATTTATTTTTACAGGAACCATCACCTCTGGTCATGCATACAGCTCAAGCTTTATATGAATTATTGGGCAGCAAGTTGTCATCGGCCCGACTGCCTGACAAGGCACCAGCCAGAGCATGCCAGTCATGACAACGGGCAGTGGCCATGCTACTGTACCCAGTGCTCCTACAGTGAGGCAGGCCTTGAAAAGGTGATGCAGTTCTAATGCATTTGTCAACACAAGATCCAAAGATTAGTCTAGGGCCCTGTTCCTTACTGCTGTCAGTGACATAATTCCTTGTTTACCTTGTTACTTCAAAATATGCTTTTGAATTTTTATTTAAACTTTTATTTACATAGGTAAGTCTCATTAAGATGCAGCATTAATTATGAATACATATTAATCAGCTGCTGTATAGTGGGTTTTTCTTTTTAAACATTGAAGCTCAACTTTGGGAGTTTTTTTTTCCTATTGTCTGCCATTGTTCAGGTACTTTTGTATGTATTGCATGCAGATGCCAATATCCATGTTCTTAAGCTGGCACTTCTAAAATGTAGTTTGTTTTTTTAAACTACAATTGTTCAGGTGTTCAAATGAGAAATGCTGTTGTATATTTTTTACAATAGTCAAACCCAGTTTTATTCTGGAGCAGTCACTTTTAAAAGGCCGTTTTGCTTGTAACCGACTTTGTTCATGTAATTAAATGGTGGGGAACCCTGGTCCTCAAGGGCCGGTGTCCCTTCAGGCTTTCCATTTCTCCCCACTCCAACACACCCGATTCAAATCAAATGGATCTAACAGCTAATCAAGTTCTGCACAGAGACTCATTGGTTTGAATCAGGTGTGTAGGAGCAAGGACAAGTGGAAGTCCGGCAGGATGAGGGCCAAGGTTCCCCACCCCTATTGTAATTGGAGATGCTTGTTTTATAAAGTTTATTGTATATAACTGACCTTTAGCATTGCAATAAAGTTTTAAACCTTGTCCCTTTTGTATATTACTGACTTGACGATCCCTTCAACAACAAAAAAAGCAGCAGATATTCCAAATTCATTTTTTTCTCTCAACAATACAGGTACAGTACTGATTTTAAGACATAATGAGAGATTCTTACAGGGTAATGGGGTGCACACAGTACTCCTGTACTGTTGAATAGTAAGAAACAAATGGAGAAAATTCAATTTAAAATTTAAGCAGATGTGGAGTCTCTTACTGATATTAGGTGGTTCACCTTGGAAATTATTTTTCATTTTTACTAGAGACCCAGGAAGACATTTGACTGAACAAACTAGCAATGATAAATAGTGTTCACATTTTGTAGAAGTTTCCCAGAAACTAAATGGACAGCAGCTCATTCAATGTATCCTTGGTCTAAATCATGGGTTATATGCACAACTCCATCTTTTTCTGAATCTCAGCCAAGCACTCTTTGCTTCCTGTCTTCCATGATTGGACAAACTGATTAATCCAGGTGTGTCTGACCAGTTAGTGAGGTCAGACACACCTGGAGTAATCAGTTTGTCCAGTCATGGAAGACAGGAAGCAAGGTGCTGGCTGAAGTTCAGGAAGTAGTGGAGTTGTGCATATAGCCCATTGGGGGTAAAAAATGAACAAAAAACCTGGCAAGTGTTTTAAAGTATTTTAGGACCAGTACACATTCACAATGAAGTTACTTGAAAACTTTAATCAACCTTCAAATTGAGCATCTATTGACTACCCCAACCCCTTCTCGTTCCTACCTCCCTTTCTCATTCCCCTGTACCTACTTTCTCTTTTCCTTCCCTCCCTCCCTACTCTCTCTTTTCTTTACAACCTTTCCTCCCCACTTTTTTCCCCATACTTCCTCCTTCCCTTCTCTTTTCCTTCCAGCATGCATTTATGTTTCCTCAAGTAAAAGTTTTCAACACACTGGACAGTCTGGAGATATGTCCACTCCAAAACAGTCTGAATGTTGCAATGGATTGATTTTGTCCTGAAGTTCCAACATTTGAGGATCTGATAGAGGACTGTCCAGTACAGGGACATTGATCACCTGGACGATGTTCATTCATGTATCCACTCTCCTCCCATTCGATCTCAGGAACCAGTATACCCTGACAAGCAATGACCTAGTATCACTATAATTCTTGTTTTGTAAATTAAAGTGCTACATCGCACGAAAGTATTGATAGCCCATTTGCAAGCTCATAATGCCTTGCATCACAATTAGTTTTGAGCTTAAGGCCCAATCCTTAATTCTTTTTTACCCCTACCCCTTGGCTCTCCCAGCACTTGCCCCTTGCACTTAAAATGAAGTTGCTTTGTGCAGGGGTGAAAGCCAACCCCTTCAAATTGGGACAACCTTTCAAGAATCACATACGTCATCAGTGATTCCGCCGGCTTGTGTGTAAGCAGATGTGCGCTGAGCTGTTGGCGCAAATCTGGAGAAATCAAGCCGTCTACAGCTGTGGATTAACGTTAACAAGCAAATTCGATTTTTGCATGACATCCCTGCCTGTGTTTTATCCCATGAAGACCAGCAGCAATGCTGCCGAATTTCTTATTGATCATCTAGATTATCAGGGCTGCAGAGCACCGCTGGTTTTCAGCCTGGTAGCGTTTATATAACTG
>JALJCO010012143.1:0-19017 GCA_023101725.1 Atherinomorus stipes | reverse complement strand
TATATATATATATATATATATATATATGTATATACCCAGATCTGTATGCAATATTCTTGAAAATCTATGTGGAATCCAAAAGAGGTTAACAGGTGTGAATAATTCTGTCGTTTTTATCTCATATTTTTGTCTAGGCTTTTTGTGTGTTAAAATCCTTCCCATATATCCAAAAAGCTCCAACCCATAAAACAATAATAACCCGTGTGTATGGACAACTTTGTTCTATTCATTGTACTATTTATTTCTCTTTCAACTTCATTTTCAGACTTGCAGCATCTTCTTTTTGTTTTGAGTGTCAGGATCAGGATTTAATGGAAACACATGACAGCATGGATCCATTCTGCTTTCTATCAATGGTTTAGGCTGGCGGAGTGATGGTGTGGGGGAGATTTTCTTGGTGCATTTTGGGTCCCTTGATATGAACGAAGCAGCATTTAAAAGCCCCAGCCTACTTGAGCATTGTTGCTGACGTTTATGAGCACAGTGCCTTGTTCTCCAACAGCCCCCACGGCCACCAGATTGTCCTCACGGATGTGCAGCTGGCAAATCTGCCACAACTATGATACTTTTATGTATCATGGGACTCAGATTTCCTTCCCAGATTGAAAAGACATTTTGGTCCAAACATGGTCCACATTTGCACTTTTCAACGGCCTCAAATGACAGTGTTGACTCAGCCATAAATCACACCCAGATTTACATTTTTTCAGGCTTTGGGCCTCGTCAGGTCATCATTACACTTGCTGTAACCCCAAAGCTACCTCCTAACTGTGAAGCTCCATTTAGCCTTTAAAGCACATGCTGGAATCAAAGCTATGCCAAGCTAATGACCTTTGGACCAAATCTGACGCACATGCTGGAATCACTTGCTGGGGCTGTAACTGAACCATAACATCAAATGTAGTCCCGTTTAGGTGTGGATGCTATCAGGGTGGACTTTTTCAGCTTTTAAACGGAATAAACAATCCTGTTGTGATGATCGGGGTGTGGAGGGGTTGTTATTTTCTGGTCCTTTCTATTTCCATTTCCTATCTTATTTTTGTAACATTTAAAAATAAATAATTCTTAAACTTCGAAATAAAGACAAAAAGCCTATTGAATGAGACAGTTTATCCCTTAGAACCCATACAGTAAATAAGATTAACTTGATATACATATATACTATACAAATACGCTTCTTTTATTTGTTCAGTTATTTAATTCATAACTGCAATTTTAGATTTACTTAAACTGAAAATATTTTTTAATGTCATATCATTTGCTTGTGATTATAATTTTAATTTGCACCCTTTGAGTCAAGAGATGAAGATTTTTCCCAAATTAATAATTAATTAATGTTCTTTTCTGAAAGACTATTTTTAAGCGTTAAAATAAATTTTGTCGAGCAGGGAGAATAATGAATAGCTACTTTTTAGTCCCATGCAACAGGCTTAGTTCTTTAAATCAGTATGGGAAGTTTAAACAAAGAAAAGAAAAAAGACCACTTACCTGAAACAGGGAGACACAAATAAATATCTCCAAAGTCCTGACCCCGGTGTAAGGAAGCTGCTTACCTATGGTTGTGATCACAGTGATGGCGAAGTAGAAGGAGCCGGAGAGATTTCCACTGGACTCCGGCTTTGTGCGGTTTGAGCTGCAGGACGACGTGCTCCAGCTCCTCGAAGTTCGCTTTGGTCAAGTTATATTTGCGCATGAGTTCGTACTTTTTGGCATCGAGCTTCCTCTTGTGACTTTTCTCCTGTTTCGACTCCAGGGTCTCGAAGACGGCCGCTCCCACCACCAGGTAGGTGAGGATGCTGATGATGAGCGCGAGGCGTCCTGGCGTTTTGTCCTCTTCATGGTAACAAGGAGGCGAAAACGGAGCGCATGTGGGGGCGGAGGCTCTCTGCGACCTTCTCCTGACGGACTCAAGGATCCAACAGAGGGGACTTTAGAGTTGGAGCTGTTGCTTTCAGCACCACCCCCACATCACAGTTGGGCTTGCTACTGTAGTCTATTTGGACTATTTATCACTGACTTATATTTAGATTCCGCTGAAAAGACACACAGGGCAATCCCACAGACTTTCACGAGGCGGCTTCTTGAAGATGTAGCTCACATCAAAAGCTGCACCTTGCAGGAGTTTTTTTGCGCAAACACACACGCACACCCAGCCTCAGTCTCATGGGGGTAAAAATAAACACTCATCAGCAGCAGAGGTGGCTCATCTTTCAGCTAGAACTCTGTCACACCTACAAATATTAGTGGGGATTTTATTCATGTGTTCATTCAAGTACAATATTTACCTAGTGGCTATTTAAACAGACTACCTCCTCTGTGGTTTTGCAAGTTGTCTAGCAACCTCATTGGCATCCTTTTAGTGAGTAAACATTTGATGAAGGCACATCACTTTTCTGCAGGATTCTTCAGCTTCAGATCAGCCACTAAACTTCCTGCTGAACGTCAGAGAAGTAGATCTTATCTGTGATAACTGACCTCTAAAAACGTTTTTATCAACACTTCCTCCCGACATGCTCTGGAATTTGACTCTTTTCCTCGCATTATAAATCCTAGTTGTAAGAAGAGTGTGGAACAGAGCCAGAGCCGGCTCGAGACTTCAGGAGGCCCTAAGCAGAATAATGTCTGTGGGACCTACCCTTCATGCCATGGACAAAGTTTTGGGTAGAAGCAACACCTTAAGACATAAAATAGTATTGCTATCGTATTCAAAACATTCTAGGAACATAGTCAGTATATGATCACACTTACCAGCAATAGTAAGAATTTGCTGTGAGTTCAAGAGTTTCACAGATTGCGTTTTGTTGTTGTCTGGCTAGCTAGCTGCTCTGCAGTGCTGCTGCAGCCTGTCAATGGACATACACAGCTAATAGAGAGTTTACCACACCTCCAAAATCTACTAAAAAGCTAAATATGAACTTACAGTGACAATAATACTTGTTTGTCCGTTTATTGGTTTAAAAGTATTGGTGAAATTACGGAGTTTTTGCTGCAGATAATGCCTTATAGAGACCCATTCGTTCTGTCTTAGACTTGTGTTGGATGTCATTGAAAACATTAAACAAATCACATCCTTTACTGGTTAAATATTCGAACTGGTCAAGTGTTTTATATGGACCATCACTAATGAACCAATAGAATGTCAGGACAGGATGTTTAATTACTAAATAAGAAACGACTCCATATTCCATATATCATTACAAAATAAATCCCCTTGTCTTCTTCCAGCTGCTTCTTCTTTCCTCTTCATCTTAATAAAGCCCATAAGGCACTCATTCAGACAAACTACTTTCTTGGAAGGCCCCCTAGTGGTGCGGGGCCCTAAGCAGTCGCTTAGTCTGCTTAGTTGCAAAAGCGGCTTTGAACTTAGAACCACCAGCAAACATCTTTTCTTAATATTAGACCTCAAGCGTAACAAAAAATGTCTTGTGCGCTTAGTTTTCAGATTTAGTTTTTTAGTTTTCTGATCATTTTCTGTGATGTTCATGCAACGTCTAATCCAACTTGGTTGGGAATCTTCAGTTGGTTTGGGTCCTTCTCTGTCAGCTTCAGTCATTTTGTGGATAAATAATGCTAAAAGCTGCAGATGCTTTCTTGTTCTACTTGGTAAGATTGTGCTCGCTAAGCAAGAAGTAAGAGAAGAGATGAGTTTGTTTCATCAGAATTTCCTTCCAATCTTGATTATGAAGACAATTTACGCTGGGCTTTTATGAAGGATCTCATCCATGATAGAGTGAAGCGTGTCAAGTTCTGTTTGCAATAAACACAAACCTACATGTGTATTTAGCTTGTTGGCTAATTCTGGCATTTTTTAACTCATGTATGTCATATGTTTAATGAATTTACGGTGTCCCTGAATTAAATGAACTTAACCCAAACAAATGAACTAAATCAAATGTTTAGTTTCCTTTTCAAGCAAAGCAAACAATAAAAGTGTAACTCTATGGATTAAAGTCAGATTTCATCAGACAGTTATTATTGGCAAAAGAGTCCAGAATTATTTTAATGTGCTGGAAACGACTCTGCAGGTTACACTTTCACATCCTCAGTGGAAAAACTTGGTGAAACATTAAAGCAGCTGTGGACAGAAATAAATACGGTAACGCTGTATAAATATACCATCGGTGGTAGAATCAACACCTAAGATGACATTTTAATAAGTAAAATAATCAGTCTGTCCTTTACAAACATATTCCTTTAGACAGTGACATGCCTTGTGTCATTACATTTTATTTTTCTTGATGCAACATCATGCCATAAGTTGTTTTAAACGAAAAGAAAAAAAAGAAGAAACTCCATGTGAAGGTTGCTATCTGTAGGTGTTTTTGATTTGTCTCCAACTGTTAGAAAGACCGAATAAAATTTGTGCTCTATTTTATAAATATGAATTAGATTAAAAGTGATAAACCAGCTTTAACTATCTTAATGAGCAGCGGTACTGAGACTGCATGGAACAACTTTTTTTATGGTTTGGTTTCATTTGGTTCTTTGATAAATGTTGGAAAGTCTGGAAATAGATTTTTACTTATACAGAGTTAAGCTGAGTCAGTATTTAGACAATCAGACAAGATTTGATGTTAATCAGTTTTATTTTATCACAAATTTGAATTAAAATGTATAAGACAGTGACAGTAAGCTGTGACAAACACATTGGGCCTTTTCTTTGGATTTGGTCACATTTCAGGAACTAATCCCCCAAAACATTAAGTCATTTGCATGATGGGGTATTAATTAAATAAGTCTAATTTTTAAAATCTCCATTTGATATAACTAAAAAGAAAACTGAATTAATTTTAGATATTTGTTTCCTGCAGAGCCTCTATTATCAGTTTGTTAATGCAGAACAGATGGTCTTTAGTGATACACAGACATCATCCAGCATTACGTTTCAATGAGACTAAAAGAGAAAAAAACGATATTCAAGTACTAAAAAACAAAAAATAAAAACAACCACAGTGCTTCCCACCAACAAAATGAAATCCATCCGAGTTACCGTGTGTCTAGCGTTTTAACACGTGGCTGTAATCATTACATTTTGCTTAAATTAAACATGCTGAACGGGCCTTCACAAGGTTCTGGGGGAGGTCTTCGGGTCTCTGGGGTTCTTACAAGGCCTCAAACTCATCAATTCTCTGCTTGGTGTTGCCCAGGCGGATCTGACGGAGGGTCTTGTACTTGTTGCGTCCTTCCCGGAGGTTCTGGCCGTGGATCAAATCCTCGGGGGTCTTCTTGTTGTCGTCGCGAGACTGTACCAGCTCTGATCTCAGGTCCTGTGGAGGAATCAAGACCAGATCAGGATCTCTTATGATTACTTTAAAGAAACAGCAACTAAAACTGATTATTGATAGTGCTTGAAGATCATAAGCACATGCCCCCTTTTTAAACTTAAATAGTAGTCCCGTATTTTCCGGACTATAACTAACGCTTTTTTCATTGTTTGGCAGCTTGTGCGACTTGTATATCAAAATATATACAATTTAACATATTTTTCAGTATCAATTCATATTGACTGACATGAGCCGAGGAGTAAATATTACTGTCTAATGTCAAAAGGGGGCGCTCTAGGCTTATGACAACCATTTTACTGCTCCACAGTCAAAAATTTCAAAATAGCCTTATCTCAGTGAGAGGGTTAATTTTGGACATCTGGCTGTGTGGTGGAACAAATCCTCAAAAAACATGTTTATCCTCCATATGATGTAATGATCAGGCGTTAACTTTGGAACTGGACTGTTGGGTAATTATTTGCAGTTACAAGCAGGATATGACAAATCTGAAAATCACACAATTTCACATATATAAATACGACTTATAGTCCAGTGAAACTTATATGTTTTTCCTGTTCGTGATGCATTTTTGACTGATGTGACTTATACTCAAGAGTGACTTTATAGTCCGGGGGAAATACAGTAGTTAGGGCTGTGTGATTTAGTGATGTGTTATTGCGATATGATATTTACATTAGAGAAATATGATATTTACACATATCGTTATATCGCGGTATTAATTGCACACATTTTTTTGCTTATTTTTTTTCGTAATGACCCAGCTGTACCTCGACCGACTACAAAGGGGTCACCTAATTATTCAATAGGGGTGGGAAAAAAATATCAACCACACTGAAGTATCGCAATATTGTCGTATGCCAATACCATATTTATATTTAAAGACATGGCATAGATCTATTTTACTAATGAAATCTCAGTAGATATCGTTTTGTTGTTACGAAATCTTTCATGAAATCTCATGAGATTTTGTAACAAAATAATATCTCGTGAGATTTCATTAGTAAATAGATTGATACTGCATTTTTAAATATAGATATGGTATCGACATATGAAAATTTTGCAATATTTCAGTGTCGATATTTTTTCCACCACTATTATTTTTAAACTGTCTGTAAGACAATCCTCAAGACATAAAGAAATCATTAAAAAACAGCCAGCTATCTTTAATTGGGTATATATCGTATATCGTCATCTAAAATAAATATATCGTGATATGATATTTGGTCCATATTGCCCAGCCCTACTAATAGTTCTTTTTATAGTCGTATTTTTTTAATTTATTCAGTCATCACGTTTTACAATCACAGTGACTGAAAAAGGTTCAGGCTGAAACATAAGCTTATATCACCTATTCTACAACAAAATTCCTAACCTAATCCACCAAATGAAGGAAGGAAGAAAAAAAATAAACTAGATATAAGCTAAAAAATACGTTTTTGATTCAGAGAGAAAGAATTTTTTTTCCAATTGTTTCATTCTTAAACAAATTTCCCCTTTAACAAAAAAAAAAAAATCTCCTACTTACTAGAGCTTTGAAAACAATCAACGATGAATTACACAAACGTAAATGTTCCACCCACAACAGAAACACGTCTCCTTTTAATCCCTTTTGTTGCTTTTGGCACAACAAACTTAAAACCATCTCTAAAGTCATATTTCATTTCAGACAAAGAAAGAAATCTTTGTAAAATGACAGGTACACTGTAAATTCTAATAAGTTGACTTTACTTAAAAAAAATATGCAAACTCTCTGCCTCAAAAAAATTAAGTAAACTGGAATAGGAGTAGGTTACGTAGAATAAGCTAAAATGGTTTAAGTTTGTAGAACTTTTCTGAACTTAATAAATTTGATTAAACTGTAGGTGAATGATGCTTGGTAGCAAACTTTTGTGATTAATTTCACAGAAATTAGATGAGATTTTTGACACAATTAATACATTAACATTGTCACACAGTGAAATATTTCACTTAAAGGTTGAATATGAAATACGGACAGAACAGCGACATCACGTGAGTCTAGGTTGTAGTTGCAACGGCAGGAAAACAACTCCAGCCGCTGGGATGCCAGACTCACTGCCGATACGCAAGTGACCAGCAGTCTGCAGCATGTCCAACAAGTAACGCAGCGGAGTTTAGAACTGACAGCTAACGTTAGCCACGTTAGCAAACAAGCTAGCTTACCGATCCCGGAGGAAAGTCGCCATTTCTGTGTTTTGACTCCGTGGAAAACGTTTGAGGGTCCATTTAGTGAAGTCTTCACCTAAATTTACTCCAGGTTTTGCTCTTCTCAGGTCACTTCTCCTCAGAAACAGATAACAATATCTCCAGGGCTCTGAAGCAGCTGCTTCACTCGTCATCTCCAAGGTTTTCCCCTGAACAGGGCTGACTATGACCAAAATATTGTTTCCACACAGAGATCGTATTTGGCAACCTGCAATGGCGGCGTGTATTGGCTGATAGACGTAAATAAAATGTCATTATCGAACCCGTCAAAATTTATTTTATAATTATTTTTAGGCTAAATATAATTTTTCTGGGAAATGTTGTATTTTCATTCTGTACACCCCCAAACGACCTGTGGTGGTATTATTTTTTTAAAAAAATATAGCTTTTGATAAAAATGTTCCATATTCAACCTTTAAATTAAATGATGAACTCAATACTGTTCTTACTATGTAGCACGAACTTAGAAGGTGAGTTTTAGCTACACCTATTGTCACACCACATACTTTTCTGTCGCGGTGCAGCAGCTGCTGGATAGAAAGTGTTAAATACAGGAATAAACAAACAAGTTGAGAGCAGTCACATGACACTACCAACATCATTTATAAATCCCTCATTTGTGAATGATCTCCAATGTATTGTTAAAAAAAGTGAACTGCATTGTGGAAACCTGCTCCCTCACCATCCCTAACTCATTTTTAATTAAGCTGTTTCAACTTAAGTAAATTAAGTTATCTAACATGTTGCCCTCCAAAATTCTTACAATTTATTAAGAATAAGTATTACTAACAACTAAGTTAAATTAAGTTCTGCCCACTAGATAGAGTCTATTAAAACCAATATTACCATTTACAGTGTAGTGAATTTGTTTTTGCCTTGCACATTGTTTGCATTCTCCTGAAATATACGATATCATTAAATTTCAAAACATGTGACTTCAGAAACAACGGACCTGCGTGATCGGAATAACCTGCATTATAAACCAGAGTTATTGCACGTTTTTGCAAAATAATTATTGAGTTTATAGTTGTTTTAAATGTTGATCACCACAACTCGTCACAATAAGACAAGTAAGGAGCGATAAGTGAACAATAAATGATGTAGAGACATTTAGAATTTAATACCTCCTTAAATTTAGATAAAATTGCAATTGATTTTGATGTTTTTTTCCTTTTAAATAATCAAGTCATCAAGCTCCTAAATGGTCTTCAAATAAGAGTAGTTGGTTGGAATCAGGTTTTTGTGATCATGAACAGATTATAAAGTGGAATCAGCAGGACTACCTATTTGACACTTGTGTGAATGAGGACACAACAAACGTGAGGAAAGAAGGTTTCATGCTGACTGCCTGATCGCTGAGCTCACCTCCAGCTGTTTCTGAAGACGCAGGTTCTTCTCGGCCTCCGTGAGTCGCTCCTCCTCCCGGCGGTGGTCGTCGATGCCCTGAGAATGGAGCTCAGCGCTGTTTTCTTCACTGTGCTCGTGGTCGCTCTCTGAGGAGGAGGAGGAAGAGGAGGAGGAAGAAGCTCTAGGGAGAGGTGGGGAACTTCTCACATTGTGCAGCTCCTCTTTTGTCTTCATCAGATTCTCCTCCACTTCTATAGCCTGAAAGAAAGACATAAAAAGTTATTTAATGTGCAGTTTTCAGACTCATTGAGATGTTACTATAGATTTTATCACTTTGTGCACAAATGGATGATCCACTAATGCAGGGGTGTCCAAAGTCGGTCTTAGAGGGCAGCAATCCCGCAGGTTTTCAATGTTTCCTGCTCCAACACACCTGACCCAAATGAAACAGATCCAGCAGCCTGTGAAGTTCTGTACAATGACTCATTGATTAGAGTCAGGTGTTTTAGGAGCAATGTCACATGGAAAACCTGCAGGATTTTGGTCCTCGAGGACCGGGGCTGGACAACCCTGCACTAGTACATGATAGCTTTAAAGATGCATTGCGGAAGTTTAAGTGTTAAAGGGACTAGAGGCAAGATAAAGAAACGAAACTCGCGACTGCCGCGACTGGTGCTTCAGGTAACTGCAGCCAAGAGCCAAGCTGTCACGGGAGCACAAACTGAAGCTATAATGTTGTTTTACAGCTTTTTCTTCATAGTTACACTTTTTCTTCTTAGTTACACTTTTTCTTCGTAGTTACACTTTTTAGTGTTTTTCAGTTGATCTGGTTCGTTTGCTGACAGCAGAAGAATCCATAACTATCGCTTACAGTGTTTGAATTTACCGCGACCGTCTTCTTCCTGTATCAAAACTGGGGATGTAGCATCATTTGACGTCACGTCCGCATGCAGCGCGGGAAATTCGGACACCGAATTGCAGCGCTTTATGCAGCACACAGCCTGTTCAAGGCAACGGAGAGAGACATGGGTGGAAATGTTTCTTTTTTGGTATTTAGCGCTTCATCACCCATTAGAATTAAAGGTGCCATGACATCAAATTTCACTTTTCTGGGGTTTTGGGTGTATAATATGATCTGTTGTGCACTGATGAGGCCATGTGAATGTCCAGAGTGAGAATCAAAGTTCCTGTTTATGGTCTGTCAGCTTTGTCTCTCTGCTCAGAAACAGTTGAATCAGACAGCAGGCTATCATTCTACGTAGTTCTATCATTCTACGTAATTTAATTGCTCCAATAAAAGCACACTATCAAGTAAACAGCGCCCCCCCCCCCCCTCTCCTAACGGTTTATGCACCGTCCGCTCCCCCCTCCCCTCCCTGTCTGATTCAGCTTCGTGTATGGAGCTAGTAGTAACTTCTGTGCAGTCAGGTCTGGATTTTCAAACAAATGGATTTAAAAGAAAACTTCTGCAGCAACACTGAGGGAGGGGACCACAACCTTGTCATTACCTGTAAGTTTATTTATTTTCTAAATGCTGTCTTGTCTGATAAACGTAGCTCACACTGTCTAAAGTGGCCATGTTGCTAGCAGTTAGCCTTTAGCAAACTCCGACCGCAGCTTGACCCAGATTCTCCAAATAAGGTCATAGCCAAATAAGGTGTAGCCAATCAAAATGAAGTCAACGTGGTCTCCGGGTAAAGCTCCATATCATCACCGGACCCAACTGTATTACTGAGGAAGTGAGGTCTGGCGTTTCAAAACAATACTCCGCTGTAAAAAATGCCGTTTTTTTCTTTGAGTATTTACATATGCAGTTATGCCAACAACATAAACTAGTTTTTAACTGCTATGTAATCACTCCTTTAAGAGAAATGGACATGTATGTTTGTTTGTTTGTTTTTTAAATTCCTGCCTCTAGTCCCTTTAAATACTATTTTTTCTTTCCTCCACATGCTCTAACAACTGCCTGATGTGTAGAATGAGCTGATCTCCCTTCACTACAGTGGTCTCTAATACTGTTTCTGAATGCTCAATGCCAGAAATTTGAGTACAAAGCCTCTAGGGGGCGCTTGTGGGGGAGACGAGCTGCACCTTCTCGCGTTCGTCTGGCTGCACCAGTGTCGTATTCCAAAAAACACACGTTTGTTTTTTTAAACAAACGTGTGTATACAATCTGATGCTTGTTTTCTGCCCCCTGGTGGATACATGTTGCACTATAATAATTCTTACATATCACACAGTAATAAATGGTACATAGACGTGAAATATTTGGGGGTTTTGTTGGGTTTTTGCATTTTGATAATTGGCCAAATAAAAGAAACTGAATGTTAAAAAAAGATTCAGTCCATTGTTTCTTGGGTAAGGCTGTAAAGCAGGGGTGGGCAGCTCCGGTCCTCGAGGGGAGGCATCCTGCAGGTATCAGTAGTTTCCTGGCTGCAACACCTGACTTCAGTCAATGGGTAATGCGTAGCTTGATGTGAAGCTCTGCACAGGTCACAAGGTGTGTTGCCACAGGGAAACTCCTGATACCTGCAGGAAGTCGGCCCTCAAGGACTAGAGTTGCTCACCCCTGCTTTAAAGGGATAAATGGAGGTTTTCTTTAGTTTGCCTGTTTTTTAAAGGTACTTTTTCTTTTTTTAAAGAGGTTTTAAGGATGCTGCCAAACTGAGCTGTACTATGCTATTTAACAGAAATATACTAAAGAAGTCTTGTGTAAAGCAGATAGTTAATAATGATCTGTGGGTCTTGCTTTTCTCTTCATTTTGTCTCAGTCCTGTCTTGTTTCCTGTTTTATTTTGTTGTTTTATTCTGTCCTGTTTACTTCCTGCACTGTAATCATGGATTGTCACGTTTTTTTTTTTTGCTGATTGCCTCACCTACTGCTCATTTTATCATCTGTTCCCTGTGAATACAGTCTTGGATTTAGTTGTCCCTTGCTGGTTCATTGTTCGTGTCACTCCATGTTTCTGCTGGCAGTTGCATATGTTTTGTTATTCAAACCCCAGATACAACTTGGCTACCGCTCCTCCATCCATCTCTTATTCCCACAAACCTTGACAATCATTGTTTCACTTGGAGTAGACAACGGTTAGAGCACTCAGTTTGGAGAAGCGAGGAGGGGACTGACATATCAGACCACCAGGGGAGGACATAGTTGTCCTAATCAGCTCAGACTTAGAAAATATTTTATAAATCTTTAACAAAAGCAGTACTATTAGTACTTAGTTCATAGTACTAAAAGTACTATGAATTGGCATCACACTGCTGTCAACTGTTTGTTATCACTCCATTTTCTGTAGAAAGTCCACACTGCAACATGGACCACCCAGGCTGCAAAAATGAAGCAGATTAGCTTAAATGTATCTGGAAGCTGGAAGTGCTCTGTCCGAATTTATTCTCCAGACTGGAAGTTTTCTGACTGCAGGTTTGTTTGTTGTTTATTCATTTCATTCATTTATCAAACATAAAAAAAAAAACAATATATTCATAAATGAAAGGGGATAGAGAAAGAAGCAAACTTATATTGTCTACTCATTGTTACAATGGATTAACTCAAATTAAACAACGTCTACAGCAAGAAAATAACATAAATAAGCTAAGTAGGACGGCTGCAACCCAGCCTTCTACTACGTTATACGCACACACGTGAAATTATTGAGTACATAAACACCTGTGTTTATAACTCCATAAACATATTATAAAAAAAAATACATAAGATGAACGGCCCAAAAGTACTTTACAAACCACAATTGGCCAAAAGCGAACATAATAGCCCTTTCAGTCCAGATTGTAATGTTTATTTTCTGAAAAAAGACTGTGCTTTATTAAACTTTAACGTGTAAACAAACTATTTTATCTGATCTAAAATACAGGTAACAGGGCAAATGTTTTGTGGTGACATTTCTTAAACCCTGTGATTTCATGGAGCTGTCCATCCTTTGATCGCACGTTGGGAAACTCACCTTGCTGTGCCATGACTCAGCCTCAACCTCCTTTTCTCTCTTGGCATCCTCCAGCAGAGTGATCTTGGCGGAGTACTCGGCCAGTTCTGCAGCCTGAAGAAGAACAAAAGAAAGCGTGTTTAGATAAACACAAAAAACCCAAGTGCAGGTATCTGTTCATAACTGCAGCCTCAACAATCTTCCATCTTTTTTATGAGGATGAACCTTCAAATGTGTAAAATCATAAAACCACCTGCAGGAATCCCGGTTTCAGTCTGCGTCTAGCATTCCCAGAATTGTTCTGCAGTCCCCCCTTTCTCTATTGGAGTTATTTGTCCCACTTACTGCCCATTTCTTTACAAATCAGGTAAACTTCATGTTCCCACCCCTGCTGCTTGCTGCCACCCTCCTAAATGCTCCACCTATCTCACCTGTTCATCACTTTTTACACAGAAGCTTTTGTTCCATCTTACTGATCTCTTTTGCTGAGTTTTGCTGGAAATTCAGATTTTTCATATCAAGGCAGTTTGACTTTGTGGGAAGCAGATGATGAAAATGAATTTTAATTTTATAGATTTTTATATTCTATATTTTATATTTTTTATATTCTATCTTATTGTTTATTATATTTAATTAAATGCACCGTGGGGTCGAGGTGAAATGTAATTTCATCTGTGTTGTGTGTCCAACATGCAGCACACTTGACAAATGAAGTTGAAGTTAAAGTGTAAAATGTACCTGACCCTGCCTCCGGTTCGAATCTGTAGTGATGATAGTGTCTTTGTGCTAAATCTTTATTCTGCATACATATGTTTTCTTTGGACTATACCTGCTGTTTGCCTGGTTATGACTCATATTTGTGAGGATTTGTTTCTGGCTTATGTAGCACCACTTATGTAGAGAGATAGATTCTTTTATGTGAAATCAGCTTCTCGTTTGTATTCTTCAATCAGAATGTGTTTGGACACGAAACGTAATTGGAAAAAAGTCTTGAGTTAATTAGTTCACTTTCACCAAGTGGTGCTAGTTGGATTCGCTAGATTACAGCAACTATGCTAAGCTAAGCTAAAGTCAGTGCTGCCAGATTCAGAGAATGACTGGGTCGGCTAGAAACGCTTCTGCCCACATTTCCAATTCAGGGGACTGCGGGGGAGGCTCAGTTTCACCCAGGGAGGGCATATGCCTTTAAGTAGAGTTGAGCTGAGTATACTAAACAGAAACTAACTGCTAGATGCCACCTTCCTGGATGAATTCACATAAGAAAGGATGAGTTAATTTGCAGTGGCAGACCCACGGCAGGGGACTACGGGGCAGAATGAACATTTGTAAAATGGTTGGTCTAGTGCAGCGGTGTCCAAAATCGGGTCCACAAGGGCCACTGTCTTGCAGGTTTTTCATATTTCCTGCTCCAACACACCTGACTTAACTTAATGGATCATTTTTGCAGAGTTTTAGGCCGTTGGATCCATTTAATTTGATTCAAGTGTGTTGGAGGAGGTACACATTGAAAACCTGCGGGATTGTGGCCCTCGAGGACAGGACCTGGACATCCCTGGTCTGTTGTACTTCAACTTCAACTGTATAAGTGTACAATGTTCAAATTCAACATTAAAGCAAGAATAAAATGATAGATTACAAAATCATGAACGTGCGGTTTAAGCTCAGAGACAAATGAGACTTTTGATGGAGTTTTCAACCCAACTCAAACACACTGAAGAATTTATTCGTTAAAGCAGCAGCTAAAGCAGCGAATGCATGTTTACAATTAATCATGACTTTTTCTCATGTGCACCGTACACTCACCAGCTGCTCCTGGTTCTTCATCTGGTCCTCAGCTTGCCTGGCCAGCTCCTCCTTGGCAATTATGGCCTCCATCCTCTCAGCCTCCAGCCGGGCCGCCTCCTGCTCCACCCTCCTCCTCTCCTCCTCCAGCCTCATGGCCCGCTCCAGCTGCTCTTGAAGCTCTGCAGGACCAAGTCAGCACACAGGGAAATCTATTAAATGCTGTAATAGAAGATGAGAAGCTTTCTACCATTTATGGGGCCATCAGCTTCCATTTTCTGTTTGTTTCAAATGGATACGTCTTAAAAATGTGCAATAGATTTATTTTGAAAAATGCAGAGAATGTGGAAAAAGTTTAAGAAGCTGAAGCAGTCTTCTCTTGCAACCTTTTTCTATCTCAGACATAACAGTAAAAAGCCTTTTAACTGGGGTTCACTTGTGGTTGCAAACACTGAAGTATTTGGCAGGAAATAAAAACACATTTCATTAAGTGAATGTTTACTTTAATAATGGTTTTTAAATGTAAAAAAAACCAAACCCTGTATGAGCAGAGACAGAGTTAAAATTCACTTCAGATGTCTATAATATCAAACAAATAAACAGCAGAGGGCAGTAAAGCCATTAGTTATTGTGTTATTTTGGATTTAACAGCTTCTGACTGATTCACTTAATAGAAACACTTAAATTAATTAGTTTGTAAACTTTTAGAAATAAAGACATCTTTTCTGAGCAGTTTTCCGGTATTACAGAATGTATGTGTGTGGAAAAATAATTCTACCTTATGATTCAGTTGCCTTTTAATTCAAAAGCAGTTGTTTTCTTATGTTTCTGGCCCAGTCCCAGTACAGTTTTTGTCTATGGCCTTATGACAAATTCACCGCTGATGTCTTTCCTCCAGGAAACTGCTTAATAATAAAAAGTGCGACACTTGATGATGAGCAGATAATCAAGTGCAATGAGCATCTACTTGTTTCTTTCCACCCACTGCTTCTGTATTTTGGCTTAATTGTTGTTACATAATATCTCTCCTCATTTACCTGCTAAGGGTCTTAAAACTTTTATCAACATGGTTTTCATTAAGTCATGATCCATAAAACATTAGAACAGATAACAGTGTTTACTTTTTGTTCGTATGACTGTAACTAATAACCTCGTTACAGGCGTTCTCACCTCTCTCTGCTCTCTTAGTCGTCTCTTCAAACTCAAAGAGCTTCCTCATCAGATCCTGCTTTTCTCTCTCCATCTCCCTCCTTCTCCCTCTCGATGTTCTCCCTCTTCCTCTTCTCTCTCTTTCCAGCTGATCCCTGCAGGACACACACACAAAAATCCAATATAAACACCTCTCCATCACAAACTGGCCTTCACACAGCATTTCAGCCGAGGGGTTTTCGGGTCCTCCGTCTTCGCCTACCTCTCCATCTTCTTCTGCAGCCTCATCTCTTTAGCCTGAGCCTTCATCTGTTGAACCTCGATGCTGTCTGGCTTGCGGCGGCGGGGTTGCACATTTCATGGTTGCCTTTGCACAGCTGCATGATGCGCTTGTTTACACGAAGTCGTGAAGCAAATGAATACGAAATCCTTGGAAAGACATAAAACGTGAAACAGAATGAAACTGCAACAATGATAATCTTTAGATAGTGGTATGACAGAAACGCCCCTTTAGGGTCATGCTTCTGTCTCATCCATAACTGTGGGAGTTAAACTTGTAAGGATTAATTAAAAAAAAAAACAACAGAAAACCAGAAAAAAAAACTGACTCATGAAATACTTACAGGGGCTTTTTTGTCTATGGCCTTTATGACAAATTTCTTGTCACTGTAAGCAATGTTTTTTGATTTCACTCCATGGAAATCCAATCTTTGGTGTCAGCCTGGAAGAGTTTATAAAGAAAGAACAGCTGAGAGCAGACACATGAGGCATCAGTTACAGTTAAAGACCTCCTTAAGTGTGCAGGAATCTACAGATTTGGGTCAGTGGCCTCTTTTAAAAACATCAATGTTCTCAGATGTGTGAATCAAAACTTGACAGGGTGAAATGAAAGGCGAACAAAGTCAGCGACTGAAGTTTGACCGCTTGTTTGTTGCCCTCAAGTCACCAGCTGTATGTTATCGGGTCTGACAACTAAGCAAATATATCATTACAGCCTTTCATTAATGATAAAAAGTCTTAAGACAGATTCATAGAAGCTTAAAAACAAACTGAATGTCCTACTTGTCATCCCTTGCATAGATGTTTAGACCCAGGGCGCTTCTGCTCCCAGCCACAGCCCTGCGGCCCTTCATGTTCTTGATCTCAAAGTAGTTGATGCCATACATTTCCAAGTCCTGAGCAATCTTCAGATACTCCATCATGGCCTCATCCCTGTTCAGATCAACACACTTCATTTTGCTGACTCATCTTTTACTCTGTTATGTTAGAAAAAGCAAAGCAGACTCTTAAGTTTCCTTAGAAACCACAGATTAGAATCAGATTAATGAATAGCTTAAATTTCAGTTTTGACTCTTATTTACAGACATTTGTTATGGTGTCACATAGTGACATCACTGCTGCCGCAGTAAAAATGTCTGTAAATAAGGACAAATCACCACAAAAAAGCCACTTGAGCTCACAGGGGTCCGACTAATGTTTCATAACAAAACATTGGTGAAATGAAGGAGTTTGTGGCAGATAATGTCTTATTTAGAGGCTGCGCAAGTTGCCCCATCACTTCATTATATTGGACACACGCTGATCTGGAGCGGATCTAAATATCTCCTGAAGGAATTCAAGTTGCACCAAAACTGTCTGGGTGAGGAAATGAATGTATTTCATGCTGGAAAATAGAGGTAGAGCTTGAAAAAAAAAAGTTCCCCTATAAGAGATAAATAGATTATGGGCTGGATCTATCAAATATTTATGTATAAAAACATGAGCTATCTCATTGCCCGCAAAAAAAGTACCAACTGATAACAGCGTCTAAAAAGGGTTTGGCCTTTAAAACGTGCTAAATAGCGCCTCTTATCCATTTAGTACTTTTTCTGCAATGAATATGTAATATGGGACATTTATTCACAAAAGTTTGTGTGATGGGAGGAGAAAACATAAATATATTAATTGAGCACTCGCAAGGCGATTTATCAACCGTGAGACACATTGCCTTGCTGGTTTTTTGCGTCTATTTTAGTACGTCTGAAAAGCAGGTGCAAACTTGCAGCTTTGTGCACAAAAGGCTCCAACTTCTGAGAGGGACGATCCTGGACCCACACATCGGATTCAAAATCATTTCTCATGAGCAGTGAGGGCAGCGTAACCAGTTCTCATTGTTAATTCAATAAAAATCAACACAGCAAATCACTATTGAACACGGGTGTAAAACATTCTGGATAAATGAAAGTTTGTAGCTACTCTGGAGCTTAATGTGAACTAAAGCTGTATAAATTGTGTTTTCTTATTTCCCTTTTTGCCAATGTAACGTTTTAACTTCGATTTTAGCACGATTTCATTTCCGTCGTCCTAATATCTCCATCCCTTCATCTGGCGCGTTTTTTTCTTTTTTGCTGTTGTCTATCGCAACTCACCACGCTGCACGCAAAACCTAATTTATAAAGGGGCGTCTCCAACACGTTTGCACCCGCTGTCATTTGCGCCTTCATTTTTTGTAAATCACTTGCAAACTGTGGTTCAGCCACACACACAAAATTATAGATTGTACGGGCAAATTACTACAAGCAAATTTAGATCTTAGTAGATCCGCTCTATATGTTGATATAAGAAAAAGTCAAACATTAAGAAAAATCATTCTGAGTCAGTTAATTTCTAGTTTTTTTAGACTTTTTTTTTTCAGGGAAACAATTCCATCACATTAATTTACATGAGAGTATCGATCATCCTTCACTTACCTATCCATCGATCTGTGCTCAAAGTGCCAGACCTGGATTTTTCTCCTCCCACTCCCTCTTGACAGATTGTACTGATCCAGTACTCTAAAACGGAGACAAGCGTCAACGTCAAGAGATCAGATATACATACAGAGCTGCATCCAACACATGTTGCATCTCTGTGCCTTTCTTTTTTATTTCTATCTTTAGGCACCAACTGTGACTGCATTGCTATTATTCAGGGAGAATTCTAGCTGGATGGATTCCAGATTTGATTTTTCAGCACAAGAAATACACATTATTCACAGCAGTAGATGGATTGAAATTGAGACATTTTACTCTTTCATGAAAGATACAATATTGGATTCGATGGCAACACATATGAAAATGTTGGTATGTGAAAACAAAAGGCTGAAGAACATGTTGGAGCAAGATGGTTAAACAACATGCATCAAAAGAGCACCTAAAGACTCTCCGAAATAAAGGTGAAAAGAAGCGGAACAATCTGCAAAGTACCACAACTTTCTATTGTGGAGCAAAATCAGAATGTTTTTCTTCTTACGTAGAATTATCTACAGAACA
>JALJCO010012138.1:285000-303613 GCA_023101725.1 Atherinomorus stipes | reverse complement strand
GTCTTTGGACAGCTCTTTGGTCTTAGCCATGTTAGCAGTTGGAGTCTCACTGATTGTGTGGGGTGGACAGGTGTCTTTATGCAGCTAATGACCCCAAACAGGTGCTTATAATTTAGAATAATAAGTGGAGTGGAGGTGGACCGTTTGGAGGCGGACTAACAGGTCTTTGAGGGCCAGAATTTTTACTGATTGGCAGGTGTTCAAATACTTATTTTCCTCACGGTAAACTTGGAGGTTTTACATCATTTTAGATGGTTGGACGAGTCGTGGCTGAAAAAGTTTGGTACCAGATCTAGAAAAGCTCTCGGAGAGCACAGACCTGCTCTCTGTATGAGAGACGGGACACAGTAAAAGATACGCCCACTGACATTTAACCGCCTGCAGGGACGGACGTGAGAATTTGTCCGTCCATCATCGTACCGCAGCATAACTGATCGGGCACAGCTGAGCCAGCCGTGACTATTGGAAGTAAAGTTTCGGTCAGGCTTTAGAGCCTCCCAGATGGTAAAGTATAGAAGAATGATGCAGCACTTTTCCATCTACAGTTCAGGTTTTAGCAGCGGGACTCAGTCCACCGTTAACCGCTGTCATCAGAGAGGACGGGGGTGCGTGTTGCTATGTTGGGTATGCAGAACCGCATAAACTGGGCTGTAGTCAGCTTCTCATCTACCACCTGTTTGATTTAAACTAAATCAGATCTTTCTGCTCCTTCTCTGCTGCAAACATTCGCGTTCCTCCTCTTTCGTTATGGCCTACACGTGTTATTAAGAGTGTGTATTTTTTCGTCCTGTGCAGGGCCATGTCTCTGGTTTTTTCCCGACCCAACCCCGTACCGTTTCACTGCAAGAAGGAAAAGAGAATGATGGCCGAAGTCAACGCGTCGCCTCTCAAACATTTTGTCACAGCAAAGAAGAAGATCAACGGCATATTTGAGCAGCTGGGGGCCTACATCAAGGAGAGCGCATCGTTTCTGGAAGGTACGTGTCTGGCTGCAGCGTACGCAGGTCGTTTCACCTTCATCATAGACGGCGAAGTCGGGAAAGTGACCACAAACATTCTCTATAAGGCAGGTTTTATCATTAAACATCATCTTAATCAGCTCCTCTTTTACGTTTCTGGTATCTTCAGTAACATCCTCGCACACGGTTCAAACAAACAAAAGTATCGATGATCAGTCAGATTTCATCACTGCTGATTGACGCCAGCTTGCAGTGTTTAAACGCTGAGGTAGAGGAGCAGCGGCAGGTCAACCACGTCGTTTATGTTCGGAGGCAGTTAAAAAGCAAGAATATAAGATAATAAAACGCACGTCTTCACAAAGTTTGATCAGGATACGATACCACGTTGGTTCAGAGGATAATTCAGCGTCTGCTGGCATCAAAGGTTGTTTTGATTCCTTTCAGGATCACAGAACTGTGCAGGATCTTTGCTAAAAGTGTACATGCACCCAAAAACCGAAGTTTGTATACACTAAGGATAGACCGATACTGGCAAGCCGATATTTTAGGCCAATATTTGCGTGTTTTTTGCTGGTATCAGCATCGGATGGTATGCCGGGTGTGTTGGCCGATACCCCCACTTGAGAAAATTTGCAGACTTCTACACACACACACACACACACACACACACACATATATATATATATATATATATATATATATATATATATATGTGTGTGTGTGTGTGTTTGTGTGTATATGTAAACAAGAAACTAATAATAAATAAAAAATTACTAAATTATAATTTAAGAAAATAATTTTTTTTTTAAATTATAATTGAAAATAATTATTTTAAAAAACAAAAAAACAAAACTGTCCCAGACGCATCAGAGCTCCTTTCCCATGAACATGAACCAACATACCTGTCACCAGGTGCAGACTTCTGATTGGACGTTACAGAAAACACCTGGTTGCAGTGATTGTGTTGCTCAACATCTTAGCTTCGGATGTTGCTAAAATGCTTGTTTACTTGTTTTATTTTTTATTTGATTGTTTTGAATATTTTTGTTGAACCGAAATTTGAAATCAGTGTCATGATTTTCATAGAATTTTTATTTATTATTACTTTTGTCAATTTCAGCTTATTTAATTGACAGCTGATATTTTTCCTTCTTTAATTGGAAAGTATGAATGAATTTTAGATATTTATTTATTATGTCTTTTTATATTAAAAGAGTTGTAAAATTACTTTTCAATATGTTATTCGTATTAATTTGGGAGTCAAATGCAATATCGGTAGGTTGTATCGGTCATTGGCTGATGAGAAAATATCGATATCTGTATCGGCCCTAAAAAATCTGTATCGGTCGATCCCTAGTGCACCATAATATATTAAAGCAATAAGCCCCTTGAATCCGTGGGTTACAGCAAGGGGCTTATTGCTTTTGTAAAACGGTTACCTCACATATTGCCTATAAAATAAATAAAAATAAATACACACATACAAAATAAACAATTTATGGGTAATAATGAAATAATGAAATGGAGATCTATTTGTTCTCCCAACACATAAGATTGAGTGGACAGTGGGTTGCTAAGCAACTCAGCTTGTTCACAAGTAGGAGGGTCTCATAAAAACGAAGATATTTCCTACGATTTGCCCATCATTAACACGTAACGCAGATTTTATTTCTTTTATTCTTTTTTATCTACTTTTTTTTTTTTTTTTGGCATTAAGAAAAGTTCATTTCAAAAACTTCGACCAAAGTGAAGATTTAGTTTACCTCGTTTATGCAACTGTGTGTGGACATTAATAACCAGGTAAGGTTGAAACATCACTGCCTCAAAAAAAAAAAAAGCCTGATCTCATTTGCGACCTGTATTTACTCTGGATCGTTACTTTCCAGGCGAACAAGCTGGAACTGGGTCAGCGGAGTTTTTACTTGTTTAAAACGGCGATCAGACAGATGATCCGCTCAGATCCGACGGCCTGCTCAGTCGATTTTTATTTTATTTTATTATATTAACTTTGCTCCCAAAGATCCATGCTTTATTTGTTTTGTTAAACCCTCTTTCCGCCTGCAAACGCTTTCCCCTCCATTTAAGCAGCAAACTCCTCCTACCCGCCAATCATCACTTCTTTCCCCCCCGTTTCATTTATCCATCCATATTAATATTTCTCCATACAGCTATAAGTATTAAAATGTGGATATAAAGCAGCACTTCTCCCGGGCCATCGCCTGGCTACCACGGTAACGGAGCGAACCATCAGAAACAGCTAAACTCTGTGAATGTGCTAACGCACTTCTGCAGTTCGGTATGAGGATTTTTATTCCATAAACAAGGGGATGCGATTTTCTTTTCTTTTTTAAATTTTCTTAGTTGGAGGAGGGAAGACGCTCGTTTTACAAAATCCGGCTACACATTGGCCATTCGCTCTCATCAATTCTGGCCTCGTTAATGTTGTTACTTCCATTAATAGTGCTGTAAAAATAATGTTTGGAGAAACGGTGGTGTGCGTTTGGCGGCAAGTGTTTGTGTGCAGATATAACGGCTGCTTTGCAAATGAGGCAACATGTCCGCGGTGAAATCTGCGCTGTCATCTTCCACCCCCCATCCAGGTTCAGGACACCCAAAATATCAAAATTCACCACAAAGTCTACAAAAGTCTTAAAACAAATATAATCCAACGAACGGTTGAACTCAGAGCAGTTGGTTGCTAAGCAACGCAACATCTGTTTATGCTGGCGCAGGGATATTTTGTGCTGCGGTCTGCCGGATCTACGTGTAGGTTACAGTCTGTTTTACCGCGGGCCTGGAACGCAGCTCAGCCAATCACGTTTAAGAATGAGAAACACCCGTTTTATAATATTTATTACACCTTGTGTGCACACCTGTGCAAGAAATGTCCCCTTTATAAATCCCTCTCTACCTGGAAGCTTGTGCAGGTGAATTTGGCCCCGCCCCCTACACGCCACATTCTACCATAAATGGTCGACGCAAAGCACCTGACGGATGTTTCTGCATAAATAAGCCAGCTGATCTGATCACCTTTGACCCCCTCCTCATCTTAGATACGCACAAGAATGACGAGCTGGACCCGGTCACCACGGAGGAGCAGGTCCAGGAGGTCCGGGGGTACCTTGCCAAGGTGGCGGGGATCGGGGAGGTGCTCGCCCGCCGACACATGAAGGTGGTTTTCTTTGGAAGGTAAACTTTTAACACACTGGAGCTTTTATTGCAGTTTAACCTGATGGCAGATGAGGGCGCACATACTTCAAAATAAACCCGATATAGACGGTAAAAGTGGACGTTACAGCCTTTTTAATAAGTCAGAGGTGCATGAAGAAGCATCAGATCATATTGATACAGTAATCTGATTACTCCCAGATATCTGATTCTGATGCTCATGTAAATAAAAACAGTTTTTTATTAAATTAGTTATCTGAGAATGTCGTTAATATTCAAGAATATTGACATCATGATGATTTAAAATGATTACTGGTGTTTTTCTCTTCCTTCTTTATCTTTTTATATATATATGTACTTATACGTATATGTATATAAGTATTACCATTTAGACCAAACAAATTAACCGCAGTAGGAGATAACAGGGGTGCATGATAATTATCAGCCTGATAAATATCAGGACAAGGGATGCACGATATAATCGACCCTCTATCGTATCGGCCCTCTATCAGTATCAGCCTATATCGACTTTAAAACTGAATATCCCACATTAAGCCACCCCACGATATTTAAACGATATTTAAATGATCAGCCCGCTGTTTCTTAAGTCTTTTAAAAAAGAAAAAAAATCTTTTTTACAGACTTAAAAACTTCTAAAGACAAGGGGTGGCAAAAATATTCATACACTGAAATATCACGATATTTTCATATTTTCTTTATATTTAATCTATTTCCTTTTATCTTCGATATCGCATCTTCCTCTTTCTATTTCTCAAATCTTTCACGAAAATTTTAATTTTTTTATTTTTTTATTTTCTTATTCAATTTAAAAATAAATTTTTTTTTTTTTTTTTTTATTTTTTTTTATCGATATTTTTCCTTCTTTTTTTAAAAAATTCGGGGAATTCCCCCAAAATTTTCCGATTTTTTCATATGGTGATATCATATTGACATTTAAGAATGCGGTATCAATCTATTTTACTAACGAAACCTTGCGATATTGCATCATCCTGTTTCAAAATCTCGCAATAATTCACGAAAATTTTGATATTTTAATATGCTGATATCATATTGACATTTAAAAATGCAATATCTATCTATTTTACTAACTATATCTAGCGATATTTCTTCATTCTGTTACAAAATCATTCGAGAATTCCCGAAAATTTTGCGATATTTTCATATGGTGATATCATATTGACATTTAAGAATGCGGTATCAATCTATTTTACTAACTAAATCTTGCAATATTGCATTGTCCTGTTTCAAAATCTCACAAGAATTCACGAAAATTTTGATATTTTAATATGCTGATATCATATTGACATTTAAAAATGCGATATCTATCTATTGTACTAACTAAATCTAGCGATATTTCTTCGTTCTGTTACAAAATCGTGCGAGAATTCACGAAAATTTTGCGATATTTTCATATGGTGATATCATATTGACATTTAAGAATGCGGTATCAATCTATTTTACTAACTAAATCTAGCGATATTTCTTCGTTCTGTTACAAAACCGTGCGAGAATTCACGAAAATTTTGCGATATTTTCATATGGTGATATCATATTGACATTTAAGAATGCGGTATCAATCTATTTTACTAACTAAATCTTGCAATATTGCATTGTCCTGTTTCAAAATCTCACAAGAATTCACGAAAATTTTGATATTTTAATATGCTGATATCATATTGACATTTAAAAATGCGATATCTATCTATTGTACTAACTAAATCTAGCGATATTTCTTCGTTCTGTTACAAAATCGTGCGAGAATTCACGAAAATTTTGCGATATTTTCATATGGTGATATCATATTGACATTTAAGAATGTGGTATCAATCTATTTTACTAACGAAATCTTGCGATATTGCATCGTCCTGTTTCAAAATCTCACAAGAATTCACGAAAATTTTGATATTTTAATATGCTGATATCATATTGACATTTAAAAATGCGATATCTATTGTACTAACTAAATCTAGCGATATTTCTTCGTTCTGTTACAAAATCGTGCGAGAATTCACGAAAATTTTGCGATATTTTCATATGGTGATATCATATTGACATTTAAGAATGCGGTATCAATCTATTTTACTAACTAAATCTAGCGATATTTCTTCGTTCTGTTACAAAACCGTGACGAGAATTCACGAAAATTTTGCGATATTTTCATATGGTGATATCATATTGACATTTAAGAATGCGGTATCAATCTATTTTACTAACGAAATCTTGCGATATTGCATCGTCCTGTTTGAAAATCTCGCAAAAATTCACGAAAATTTTGATATTTTAACATGCTGATATCATATTGACATTTAAGAACTGTGGATCAATCTATTTTACTAACAAAATCTAGCGATATTTCTTCGTTCTGTTACAAAATCGTGCGAGAATTCACGAAAATTTTGCGATATTTTCATATGGTGATATCATATTGCCCTTTAAAAAAAAACCCCAGTAATTTAAAAACACAGTATCAATCTATTTTACAGACAAAATCTTGTGAGAATTCACAAAATATCGTGAGTTTGTAACCGAACGATGAAATCTCGCAAAGATTTGTTGGTAAAATAGATCGATACCGCGTTTTTAAATATCAATTTGATATCAGCATATGAAAATATCACAATATATCAGTGTATCGATGTTTTTTCCCACTCCTATTTTTCAAAGCATTGGAAACGGATAACAAAATTGCGATTTGCAATCACTGCTTATTTTTTTCAGCTTTATTATCGGTATCTATCAGTTATCGGCCACATGAGTTTTAGAATATTGGTATATCTGATATCGGACAAAATTCCAATATCGTGCATCCCTAATCAGGACGATAGGAAATTATTACGCCGTTCCAATAAGTCCAATATCATGATGACAAGTCCTGATATCATATTATTTTGGATCCACTCCCATTATGAGACCAGAATTATTGTCGTTTATAAATGCACCATTTTTACATAAACAAATCTGACCTGTCACTAATCATTATTGATTACAAATAAACTTTTTCAGATCGCGTTAATATATAATAAATGTTTGAATCGTAACTCGTCAGT
Organism: Atherinomorus stipes; assembly: GCA_023101725.1. NCBI lineage: Eukaryota > Metazoa > Chordata > Actinopteri > Atheriniformes > Atherinidae > Atherinomorus > Atherinomorus stipes. The sequence continues at coordinate 296,418 of JALJCO010012138.1, read as the reverse complement.
GCATCATTCTCTATATCTTTTTAACAGTTTGTAATCCCGATGCATGCATCTGCATCACTTTATTTTGTATCGGTAACAATGCAGCTTATTTAAGTCTATGTGCATTTGAGATATCGCAGTTTTGTTTGATATCTTTTAGAAAATGTTCTCAAGGCTCGCTCATAGTTTTTCACTGGAAAAGATAAATATTTTCCATCTTTTTCTGTGAAAAGTCTTTTTGGTTTTGTTAATAGCATTGATGTCATGATCAGGTATGTATGTGTGTTATCAGTTATTGATATCGGCCATTAGGAAGTGAAATTTATCGGTTATCAGGATCAATTTTTGAAAAAGGTTATCGTGCATCCCTCGGAGATAAAGCTGACTTCATGTCCAACATGATTTATGATTTATGTTTATGTTTTTATTTATGTTTTCACTGACGTTATGGATGCTCGGTTATGGAAAAAAATCATTATATCTTGATTATTTTGGTCAATATTAAAATCATAATTATTCAAATGATTATTTTCTAGTTACACAATGCATTTATGTAGCATTTCTCTCTCTGTAAAAAAAACTGTTGCTCATCATTTATGCAAAACGTTCAAACTGAAACTCGACTACAGGCTACAAATATGCACCTTACAGCTGTTTTACAATGTATAGAATACCAAATGAATAAAATAGATATACTTTAAATATTAAATAATGCATAGAAAACATGAATGTATCCAAAAATACACTGTATCCAGCTTTTCTGCAATTTCTCCATATTTAAAAAAATAAAATAAATATACTAATTTATACAAAAAAATGACCTGAAATAAACTTTAAGCGTTAGTGCAATGCTATAACATTCCAAATCTAATATTTTTGTTGACACCCAACAAATTACAGGGTGAGAAGCCACTGAAATTAACTTTAACTTCAGAATAGCCTTCAGAAATTGTGTTTTAAAAAAAAAAAGAAAAAAAAAAGGCACATAAATTGTTTCAGCTTGATTATTTGGAGATCGTTTGACATGAAAATTGAAATTATGATCAAATTTCAATTAATTCCACAGCCCTATTATCCAGCTGTTCTTCAATTTATTCATATTTGAAGAGGAAAATCTACTTATTTATATAAAAAACATCCCAAAATGAACGACAGCTGTAGCATGGCAGATTTGGATGATCGTGCAGCTGACGTGCAGCGTTCAGCATGGTGTTTGCGGCTCTGCAGGACGAGCAACGGGAAGAGCTCGGTGATCAACGCCATGCTGTGCGACAAAGTGCTGCCGTCCGGAATCGGACACACCACCAACTGCTTCCTGAGGGTGGAGGGCACGGACGGCAACGAGGCCTTCCTCCTCACCGAAGGCTCTGAGGAGAAGAAAAGCATCAAGGTGAGTCCTCGCTGAGCTTCACCTGAGCGGCCCCCACCTGCGCTGACTCCTCCCCCTCTCTGCGATCAGACGGTGAACCAGCTGGCCCACGCGCTCCATCAGGACCAGGACCTGGATGCTGGCAGTCTGGTCTGCATCATGTGGCCTAAAGCCAAGTGCGCTCTGCTCCGAGACGATCTGGTGCTGGTGGACAGGTGAGACGGGAGCTGGATGTTCGTGGCAGCGTCTGATTTTCCCCCTCCTTGTCTAAAAGCTGCTGTTTGTTCCCGTCCAGCCCCGGCATCGACGTCACCACTGAGCTGGACAGCTGGATCGACAAGTTCTGCCTGGACGCCGACGTGTTTGTTCTGGTGGCCAACTCCGAGTCCACCCTGATGCAGACGGTGAGCCGCGTAGCATCTGCACGCTGACCTGTCAAACACCTCAGAGCTCCAGACCAACACTAATAATTATTACTTTTGTCAATTTCAACTTATTTCACTGACAGCTGATCTTTTTCCTGCTTAAATTTGAGGGTGTGAATAATTTTGCGGATGACTGTACACACTCAGAAACAGAGGTACGAGACAGGAACATTTCTGTACCTGCAGGTACATGTTTTACAAATGTTCTCTCAAAAGTACAATATTGGTCTTTATGAGGCCAGAAGTACCTATATACTATGAAAAAGGGTCCAAAGTAATAGAAAGTACAAATTTGTACCATTTCAACCCTAAGGGTACCTGCAGCATTGAAACATGTACAATAACTATAATTAGCAGTACTTCTAAACAGTAGTATATTTATAGTTATTATATTATAATTTTAATAATAATCATAGTAATAATTATATGTATAATTATATATATGTTTGTCCTAATATTTCTATAATAATTATTCATTTATTATTAGCATCTTTGATTGTTGTCATAATCTCTATTTTATTGACTTTTATTCATCATCTTTAATTGGTTTAATTGTACTTTATTAACTCATACAGCTTGATAAGGTACAAAAATGGACCATGAAGGTACAGAAATGTCTTTCAGAAAGGGACCCCCCCCAGCAACAAGCTTTGGACCCTTTTTAGTACAAACTGGTACCTCTGTTTTTGAGTGTGTTATATACACAACTGAGAAAACTAATAGAATAAGAGATTTAATTAGAAAAATGATAAAATGATAAAAAATAAGTTGATGAAATTAAAAATCTTATAGGAACACACATGTATAAAATCTCATAAAGGATTCATAAAGGATTATATATGTTATGAAATCCACACATGTTTAATTATAAATAATGTTTAAATAAAAATTAAATATAGCTGCTTTTATCAGTAAACTGATAACTTTCATTATTCAAATTCTTTAATTTTAATATTCAAAGTATATTTAAAGTAACAGTAATAGGGGATTATCACGCTTACCGAAGTTCCCGGTATTTGGTCACTTCCTCTTCCGGGCCATGTTAACGACAGCCGTTCCTGCTCTGTTATACTGTTTAAATCGGATAAACTCCAAACATACTTAAGTTTTCATTCCAGACTAAGTGATACTGGATCAAAAGCTGGATCAAAGCGACATTCGCCGCGGTGAAGGGCCGAACTTTACAATAAAACACACGATTGTTTGTCGCCGGTGGGGCACAACACCGGCACTTCACAGCATGCTAGCATTAGCCAGCTAGCGTTTACTGACGTGCTTAACATTGTGCGTCTTAAAACACACAAACATCTGAAAATCGGGTCTGTACCCCCCCGTTTCCAGTGGAACAACTGGGGACTGCCAAGAAAGGAGACGCTTTCAGATGCTTGTGTGTTTTCAGCCGCACAAAGTTAGTCACGTTATCAAGCTGGCTAATGCTAACCTGCTAACAAAAGTCCGCCAGCTACTACTCTGTTAAACTTTGTAAATCGGATAAACGCCAATGCCAAGTTTTCATTCCAGACTGAAGTGATGCTGAGGAAGAAGTGGATTAAAACGACCGATTCGCCGCGGTGAAGGACCGAACTTTATAATAAAACGACACACGTTTGTTTGTGGCCGGCAGTCTGCGCAGTCGTGTTAGCAGGTTAGCATTAGCCAGCTGGATAACGTGCCTAACTTTGTGCGGCTGAAAACACACAAGCATCTGAAAGCGTCTCCTTTCTTGGCAGTCCCCAGTTGTTCCACTGGAAACGGGGGGGGTACAGACCCGATTTTCAGATGTTTGTGTGTTTTAAGACGCACAATGTTAAGCACGTCAGTAAACGCTAGCTGGCTAATGCTAGCATGCTGTGAAGTGCCGGTGTTGTGCCCCACCGGCGACAAACAAACGTGTGTTTTATTATAAAGTTCGGCCCTTCACCGCGGCAAATCGATCGCTTTGATCCAGCTTTTGATCCAGTATCACTTCAGTCTAGAATGAAAACTTAAGTATGTTTGGAGTTTATCCGATTTAAACAGTATAACAGAGCAGGAACGGCTGTCGTTAACATGGCCCGGATGAGGAAGTGTCCAAATACCGGGAAGTTCCGGTAAGCGTGATAATCCCCTATTAGCAGCAAAAGATGAAATATTTCAATATCGCCATCTGAAATGACATTTTTTTTCAGCACAGGCAGAAACTCGTCACCAAATATGGTCATGTTCCGCCTTTATGGTTCAAAATGTCACACGCAGCAATGAATTATGGGCAATATGAAGTGTGGATTGAGGGCACAAAGGGGGCGTGGGGGACTTCCACCCTGGAGAACTGGGACACACTACGGACTTGAAGCGAGCATTCTGGGGGTGCGAGGGTGGAAGTGCGGGTGTTGGGACCGGACGTTAGAGCGGTTTATGGTTTTTGAGTCACGGATCGGATCAGTTTTCAGCAAGAAGAGAAAAAGGACGAGACAAATTCACATCTGTGAAGTATTTTTCCTATTAAAATGATGCAACGCAAGACTCTTTCCACTCAGTTGTAAAAAGAATAGTGTGGAGTCTGGAGCCCTGCACATTCATCATGAGGGCAAAGGCAGAGCTGCACAAGCCTGGGGAGGGAAGATGCAGCAGGTTAACCCTTTAAAGACAGAGTTCAGAGTTTCGGAATAATGAACGGAAAGCTAAATCTGGACTCGCGGGACAATAATACTCATTTGTTCGTTCAGTCTACGTAAAGCATTGATGAAATGAAGGAGTCTTTCTGCAGATAATGTCTTATAGAGAGGCTGCCCCATCTCTCCCGTTATATGGATGCATGCCGAATGGCGACTCAACGTAATAAGTGATGCAGAAATTTTACTGGTGAATAAATACACGTATAAACTCCTAGAAATGGAAAAAAGAAAGTTAACCTTTAAACCCTCACAGACAAAATGAATAAGATACTAAATAACAAACAACGCCGGTGTCTAGCTTACGAGTTATCCTAATTTATAGTCGTCCGTAAAGTTCTCTGCGTAGGTTACGGAGAGCCTCTCCGTCGTTTCCGGCTGCACGAAATATTTTTTAAATGTCCGTCACTCCGTCAATGGACAACGGAGACGGCAAGGGCTGTGATTGGTCTACCACTACGTAAACACTAGCAGCGCCATTTTTAAACCAGCTAGCCTACGAAAACGCAGATATGAGTCCAACCGAAGAATGTTTGGCTGAAGAAGTGAGAAATATCAAAATCGCCCCATCGTCTTTATTTTGCATCAAAAGTATCTCTGTTTTTCATCTGCAGCAACAACGTTAGTCTTTCTCTCTGGGACGGCATCGTATGAGCAGGTCAGTCTTGTGTAGCGACCCCTACTTATCGGGCGGGAAATTGCACTTCGTATCCGGCAGCATGATGGAGATCTATGAGGGCTGGAGGGGTCTCTGTCGTTACACAGTTGGATGACGCATTACGTAGTCGGAGTATACTGTAGCCTTTACACCCCTCGTGGGGTGTTGTATTTTCAGAGCTGCTAGAAACACGTCTCAGCAGAAGTTAAAGCCGGTCGTTTCCACATTTGTCGATTGATAACCGTCCTGGATCCAGCCCAGAATAAGCCGCGGACACGGCAGTGAAACAGCTGAAGCCTTTTCTTAAAGATTAAAGTTGTTTGTTTCGTCTCTGCAGGAGAAATCCTTCTTTCACAAGGTGAACGAGCGTCTGTCCAGCCCCAACATCTTCATCCTCAACAACCGCTGGGACGCCTCGGCCTCGGAGCCCGAGTACATGGAGGAGGTAACGTCTTCCCTCGTTGGACCCGTCTCCTGCTGTCAGCGGCAGCGCTAACGGCTAACGTCGGGCTGTTTCACAGGTGCGCAGGCAGCACATGGACCGCTGCACCAACTTCCTGGTGGATGAGCTGGGCGTGGTGGACCGAGGCCAGGCCAGCGACCGCATCTTCTTCGTCTCTGCCAAAGAGGTCCTTCAGGCCCGCGTGCAGAAGGCCCAGGGAATGCCCGAAGCAGGTAGTCCCCCCGGGCCTGTCCCATCTAACACACCTGGACAGGCCAGGAAGTTAGTTTAGACCAGTTCGTCTCAAACCAAACAAAACTTTATTTATACAGCACTTTTCATGCATAAAAACTATAGAAAATGCTTCACACAATAAAACAATTAACCAGGATTCTTGCAGGTTTTAGAGGGTTAAATTTAAGACCTTTTAAAATCTTTATAAATCAAATTTAAGACGAACATGATGCATTATTAGAAACATTCAAATCATCCCAGAAATTCAAAATAGGACATAGTAGGGAAAAAAAATTACTAAGGGTGGGGAAAAAATATCGATACACTGAAATATCACAATATTTTCTTATGCTGATATCATATTGACATTTAAAAGCGCGGTATCGATCTATTTTACAAATGAATTTTCATGACAACAATGAAATCTAGCAAGATTTCGTCAGTAAAATAGATCAATACGGCATTTTTAGATATCAATATGATATCGGCATATAAAAATATCACGATATTTCAGTGTAATATTATTTTTTTCCCACCCGTAATAATTAAAGGGTTTGTAATTTATCAATCTTGATTAATCACACAACAATAATTGCCCCCAAAAAAGGATTTTAGTGGACGACTGAATCAAATAATGAACACAGACATCAATATTATTAATAACACAGGCACTACGCAAGGAAAAATGCATTTAATTTGATATAAATTAGAAAAGAAATAGAGAAAGAAATTGAAAATATCCCTTGTAGTTATCTGAACCTTTCAGAAAGACGGACAGAATCAACCGTTGATATTTTATTCAGCGTATTAAATGTGTTCAATGCTCCTCGGTAATGAGAAAAAGTAAAAAATGAAGACTTTTAATACCTTGGATTAAAAAAAAATGGCCCTTTTTAAGACTTTACTTTACTTTAAGTTCAGAATTTGAAACATTTTTAGACATTTTAAAACGCTGCAAGAACTCTGTCAAACTTTTTCCAACATTGTTCCTCGTGTGGAAAAATGTTCCAGCCCAGGACCCCAAAACCAGAGCTGGCAAGGTCTAGTTTAGTTCAGGTCCCACATGCAGAAGAATCTGATCTCCAGGACCTGGAAAATAGCCACATGATAACCCAGAAACCATGTGGATCTATAAAACCAGCAAACATCTCATCCCTGGTATCTGAAAGATGAAAATCTGGTTGTTTTGTGGTCGGGGGCAGTTTAGCAAGCTGGCGCCATCTTGTGGTGGAAGTGGTGCATTACCACCACATGCAGGTTGAACCAGTCACTTTGAGATTAAAGGAATAGAAACTTGATTTCTTATTATAAAATGACTTTAACGTGTGAAAACATAACCTGTTATGTACATTTTTGTTTTTTTTTTTATTAGGTTTTTTAAATTATTTTTTACTGTGATGGAACAGATCATGTAGTTGCATCATCTTCACCAGTAAAATAATTAAAATAGTCCTATTAAATAATAATTAAAAAAAGAATCAGCCGCCAGTGAAATAAGTTGAGACTGAACAAAGTAATGATAAATAAAAATGTTATAAAACTCATGACATTGATTTTGAATTGTGATTCAACACAAATATTAAAAACAAACAACAAATAAAGTAGGTTAACAAACATGATTCACTAAAATTTTATTGAGCAACACTTTGAGACAATCACTGTAATCCAAGATTATAACAGTTTTGGATTTTTAATCTTAAGATTTTTAATGTTAAGTAAAAGTTTTTATTTAGTTTTGAATTTTTGTTTTTCAGTCAGTTAGTTTTGGTTAGTGTTTTTGAGCATGTTTGCTAGTTTTTATTTTATGTTTTTGGAAAATGATTAGTTTTAGTTTAGTTTTTATCAATTTCAGTGTTAATTTTAGTTTGTTTTTCGTGGAAATTGTAGGTATTTGTCTGGTGTGATATTCAAAATCATCAGAAAGTCATTTGGAGTAAAACCGGTAGAGCAAAGTAAGTAGATAAAATAGAAATAGATTTCATATGAACCCAAAAGGCTTTTGTATTAAATAAATTTTCAAAGACTAAAACTACGGATGTTTCTGCAATAATTTTAGTTAATTTTAGTTAGTTTTGTAAAGACACAATACAGTTTCAGTTCGGTATCGCTTTTTAAAAAAAACTGACATTTTTATTTTCATTTCAGTTAACAATTTTAGTTTTCGTTTTTTTTGTTAGTTTTACTTAACAATAATGAACTTGCTGCAATCAGGTGTTTTCTGTCACGTCCAATCAGACGTCTGCACCTGTTGGCAGGTATGTTGCTCCACTGTTCATGGGAAAGGTGCTCTAATGTGTCTGGGACAGTTTAAATTATAATTTTGTAAATTTTCATTTATTATTTTTTAATCTTCTTGTTATTTTAATAACTGTTTACCATTTTCTTTAATTGGAGGTTATAAATGTGGTATAGACCGATACATCGGCTAGCCGATATTTGTGTTTTTTGCTATAATCTGCATCGGCCGACACGTTGGGTTTATTGGCCGATACCCCCACTCGGCATAATTTACAGACTTTTTTTATATATATATTTATTACAAGTTTAACATTTCTATTTAACATTTGTTTACAAGTACAGTTTTGTTTTTAAATATTTATTTGAAGTGTTTTGTGCTGTTTTACATTAAATAAGTTGTAAAATTACTTTTCATCGTATCCTCTATTATATTAATTTGGGACTCAAATGCAGTATCGGTCGGCCATAGGCTGAGGCTGATGAGAAAATATCGGTATCAGACTTAGACAATCTGTGTTGGTCGATCCTTAGTATGAATAATTTTAGGTGGGGATGCACAATAGTTATGGGGTCGATAATTATCGGGCCGATAACAGGAAATTATGATGTCATTCCGATAAGTCCGATATCATGACGACTTACCCCGATGACTTATTAGGGCTGGGAAAAAATATTGATGCACTGAAATATCGCACTGTTTTCACATGCAGATTTCATATAAATATTCAAAAATGCGATATTGATCTATTTTACCAATGAAATCTCGCGAAATTTCACAAAACCCGAGAGATTTTTTTGACTGAACGACAAAATCTTGCGAGATTTTCTTAGTAAAATAGGTCGATACCACATTATAAAATATCGCGATGATATCAGCATATGAAAATATCGCCATATTTCAGTGTATCGATATTTTCTCCCAGCCCTATAACTTATGACCCAAAAGGTTGGAATTTTTGATTTGGTATAATTAGGTATGTATGTGCGTTATTGGTATCGGTTATTGGTATTGGCCTTTTGGAGCTGAAATTTATCGGTATCGGTTTTAAAAAATGGTTATCGTGCATCCTTACATTTAGGACAACTTTTTCTTCATGGATGAAACCAGTTTGAACCCGTTTAGGGTGGAGCATGAAGTCGTGACCTGTGAGGACTCCTGTCAGCTGCAGTCGGGTTCATCTACGTGGAATCAGGGATGAGGTCATGTTAGCATCGATGATAATCAGGCTGCAACAGGATCCACGTTAACAGACGTGTTCTTTGTCCCGTTTCAGGTGGAGCTCTGGCCGAAGGATTTCAAGCCCGAATGTTTGAATTCCAAAACTTTGAGAGGCGATTTGAAGTAAGACCCTTTTATGTGCATCAGCTAGTCTGTAACTGTCACAGCCAGCTCTCATATCCTACTTTTAACTCTGATGCAGAACATTTTACTCTTATCTCCACACTGCAAGTAGTGATGACGTGTCAGTGACGCTAAAACATCTGCTAGATGAAGCTAAATGAATCATACTTCAGGAAAATTACAATTCAAAATAGATCTCCAGAAGAGCTTTCTGCTGCAGCTGAGGTGGTTTGTGAGGATAAAAGGTAAATAGCAGCAGAAATAACTGGAAATGAGGAACATTTGTAAAGATTAAGTGAGACACTTCAGTTTCTTTCCTAAGCATCTTTGATGAATTTCAGTTTTATCGTTGAGTGCTTAAACCTACTTCCTTCCCGTCGCTGATGTGAAGCGTCTGCTGTTTCCAGGAGTGCATCTCTCAGTCTGCGGTGAAGACCAAGTTTGAGCAGCACACGGTGAGGGCCAAGCAGATCTCCGAAGCTCTGCGCCGCATCATGGACTCGGTGCACATCGCAGCCCAAGAACAGAGGTGATCGGACACCTTTATTCACTCTGTGAATGAGGAACGTCGTCACGGCGACGGGGCTGTATAATCCTGGTCTCTACAGGAAGATGAGACGTGTGAGATTATTACGGAAGAGTCAGAATACAGATACGTGTTACTGTTTGAGAGTAAAATCTGCTGGAACACAGTAGAACATGGAAATGTCTCTGATCCTGGAAGGAAACCACATTACTGTCGGTGGAAACCAGAAGATAGCAGCCAGTTCACCTAGAAACCAGTAAAGTAGCCTTTTCTCCCAGTTAATACAGTGTGTGTGTGTGTGTGTGTGTGTGTGTGTGTGTGTGTGTGTGTGTAGAGTGTACTGCCTAGAGACCAAAGAGGACCGCCAGGACCGGCTGGAGTTCATAGACAAACAGTTGGACCTGCTGACTGTGGACTGTAAAGCCAAGATCAAGAGCATCACAGAGGAAGTGGAGAGACAGGTGACGCACCAGCATCATCATGACATCATCACGACATCACACATCATCATGACGTCATCACATGCCAGCATCACACGACATCACCATGTGACATGTCTGGAGACCCGCGATTCCTGGATGGTCTAAATCGGGAAAACCAGCTCTCCAGTAACGGGTTTAGCAGCTAAAAGTCCCCGAAGCGTTATCAACCTCAGTGGGTTTGACCGCTAAGCTGGTGGTGGGGGCGATTCTCCTGGACAATCTGGCTGCCTTCCTCCGATAGGGCCTGCCCTGCCACAGCTGGGGTCTCTCGCGGGTGACCAACCTACGCCCCGGAGAACCACCCAGCCGCCCTGCTCATCGACAGCTGCCCCCTAAATGTCTGTGAGCACTTGTTCAGATCCAGGTTTTAAACATCCAGGAAAGTGCAGGATGTCAGGACATGTTAGGAGCTATAACTACCCGGTAATCATCGCACAGCATCATCACATGACATCATCTGACATTATCACACGCCAGCATCACATGACATCATACAACATCATCACATGATATCACATGACATCATCTGACATTATCACACGCCAGCATCACATGACATCATCTGACATTATCACACACCAGCATCACATGACATCATCAAACATCACATGCCAGCATCATACAACATCATCACATGATATCAGACGCCAGCATCACATGACATCATCTGACATTATCACACGCCAGCATCACATGACATCATCTGGCATTATCACACGCCAGCATCACATGACATCATACAACATCATCACATGATATCACATGACATCATCTGACATTATCACACGCCAGCATCACATGACATCATCTGACATTATCACACACCAGCATCACATGACATCATCAAACATCACATGCCAGCATCATACAACATCATCACATGATATCAGACGCCAGCATCACATGACATCATCTGACATTATCACACGCCAGCATCACATGACATCATCTGACATTATCACACGCCAGCATCACATGACATCATCTGACATTATCACACACCAGCATCACATGACATCATCAAACATCACATGCCAGCATCATACAACATCATCACATGATATCAGACGCC
>JALJCO010012138.1:135000-282500 GCA_023101725.1 Atherinomorus stipes | reverse complement strand
TAAGCAGCTGGAAACGGTCACGGGGATCCGGTTTGTGGTCCAGGATCAGGTCTCTGCTTTCGGCAGGTGATGCGGTTCTGTCGGCTTCATCAGGCTGTGATCTGTTCGTGGATTTTTTAGCCTGTTCGGACTTTTAAGAAGCAGCAGGTTTGAAACGTGGGAGGTTTTAGCTGATGTGAACTAACGAGCACCGTCTGGTCTCTGCGGTCTGTTGCAGGAGCTGCATCGCCACATAGAGGATGGTCTGGGGAAGAACATGTCGGAGCGGTGCTCGGCCTCCATCACCTGCGCCCTGCAGGCCACGCAGACCGACATGATCGGTAACGCCGTCCCGTCGTTATCCCGGTCTCCTCGTATAACTACGTACTAAAGCAGGGTTCTTGCAGGGTCTTAAAAAGTCTAAAATTTAAATTTAAAGGCCTTAAAATGTCTTAAAAACAGCCAGCTTTCCATCCAGGGTCTTAAATTTGATGCAGACTAGTTTTAACTTCTTACTTTTCTTTGTTCTCTAGAAGCGTTAGCCACATAGAACATGCTGAATGAAACGCAGCAATCGGAAGTTGATTCTGTCCGTCTCTCTAAGAGGCTCAGATAGCTGCTGTTCAAGTGTTGCTGCGTAATGATTAAACTTTGAATTAAACTGCTTGTTTTTATGGTTTAAAGTTTTCTTCCTCAGTTTTTAGTGATTAAAAGTTTCCTTGCATTAAAAAAGACGATTCAGTACTCAAACTGGTCTGAAAACTGTACCTTCTTAACTAAAGTCCATGTGAGGAACGAGGCCGGTGTTAAAAACAATTCTGTTACCTTCAGAATCGGTGTCTCTTCCGGGGCGACGTCATGAAATGGGCGTAAGAACTTCGGTGGTTCAGTACAGTCGGCTGTTTTACTTCTGTGTTGGAAATTAGATGCATAAAAACACTAATATTTACACCAAATTAGTTTCTACGGTGGCGTTGAGAACATATTTAGCTAATAAATGCCTGTATTTGACTTTTTGAACGTTTAAAAAGCTGATACAGCTGCTTTAAACCATAAAAACAAGTAGTTTAATCATCAGGTACCAACACTCGTACAGTCACTCTGAAAAGATCTTAAATTGAACTTGCTGAAACCTGCAAGAACCCTGCTAAAGCCGAGCTTCTGGTTCTGCAGACGGTCTGAAGCCCCTGCTGCCGGGCCAGGTCCGAGAGCAGGTGGATAAGATGGTTCCCCGTCAGTGCTTCAGCCTCACCTACGACCTGGCCTGCGACAAGCTCTGCAGCGACTTCCAGGAGGACATCAGCTTCCACTTCTCTCTGGGCTGGACCATGCTGGTCAACCGCTTCCTGGGGCCCAAGAACACGCGGCGGGCCCTCATGGGCTACAGCGACCAGGTAAGACCTGAGGATGCACGCTATAATCCGCCTCCTATCCGCCTTAAAACGGAGTATCAGACATCGGCCACCCCACCGATATTTAACCGATATTTAACCGATCAGCCCGCTGTTTCTAAAGTCTAAAAAAAACTTCTTCTTCCTCAAATACTTATTTTTTACAGACTTTAAAACTTCTAAAGACTAGGGGTGGGAAAAATTATCGATACATTGAAATATCGCAATATTTTCATGTGCTGATACCATATTGACAGTTAAAAACACGATATTGTTCTATTTTATAACAAAATTACGCAATATTTCATCATTCCGTTACGAAATCTTGCAAAAATTCTCAAAAATTTCGCGATATTTTCATATGCTGATATATTGACATCAAAAAACGCAATATCCATTTATTTTACTAACGAAATCTTGCAATCATTCATCGTTCTGTAACAAAATCTCGCAAGAATTATAACAAATTTTGCGATATTTTCATATGTTGATATATTGACATTTAAAAATGCGATATTGATCTATTTTTACTAACAAAATCTTGCGATATTTCATTGTTTTGTTACTAAATCTCGGGAATTCACAAAAATTTTTGCGACATTTTTTATATGCTGATATATTGACATTTAAAAACACGATATCCATCTATTTTACTAACGAAATCTTGCAATATTTAATCGTTATGTTACAAAATCTCGCAAGAATTCTCAGAAAATTTTGTGATATTTTCATATGCTGATATATTGACATTTAAAAACGCAATATTGATCTATTTTACTAACAAAATCTTGCAATATTTCATTGTCGTGTTACGAAATCTCGCAAGAATTCACAAATATGTTGCGATATTTTCATATGCTGATATATTGACATTTAAAAACACAATATCGATCTATTTTACTAACAAAATCTTGTGATTTTTAACTGTTCTGTTACAAAATCTCACAAGAATTCACAAAAATTTTGCGACATTTTCATATGCTGATATCATATTGACAGTAAAAAAATGCGATATCGATCTATTTTACTATCAAAATCTCGTGATATTTCATCATTCTGTTACAAACTCTCGCGAGAATTTAGGAAATATCGTGAGATTTTGTAACAGAATGATGAAACCTTGCGAGATTTTGTTCATAAAATCAATCAATACCACATCTTTAAATATTGATTTGATATTGGTATATGAAAATTTTGCGATATTGCAGTGTATTTGCAATAACTGCTCATTTTTTCAGCTTTAATATCGGTATCGATTACAGTTATCGGCCACATGAGTTTTAAAATATCCGATATCGGCCAAATTTCCAATATCGTGCATCGTTAGTAAGACTCTGAGGAGATGCAGAAATAATGTTCAAAAAAGAGAATTACCTCTGATAGATGCTCCAAGTTCCAAGGTCTGTTTAACCCTTAAAACACCACCAGATCTACTTTTACATCTTAATCATCTTAATCGTTATTCCGTGACAAAATCTTGAGATTTTGTTAGTTTTTCGGACTGATATTTTTTACTGATACCGATATTTTCCAATATCACATTTTAATGCCAATGTCGGTCGATAATATTCAACATCCCTAGTTCATTATGAAAATGATGAAAAACAGTTATAGATATTATAAAAATTTATATATAAACAGTTATATCATAATCATCTCATAATCTGCCAACTGCGCCCACTGATATATGGTAGTATCTAATACCTGCTAGTATCTGATATATGGTAGTATCTGATATATGGTAGTATCTAGTACCTGCTAGTATCTGATATATGGTAGTATCTAATACCTGCTAGTATCTGATATATGGTAGTATCTAATACCTGCTAGTATCTGATATATGGTAGTATCTAATACCTGCTAGTATCTGATATATGGTAGTATCTATTACCTGCTAGTATCTGATATATGGTAGTATCTAATACCTGCTAGTATCTGATATATGGTAGTATCTAATACCTGCTAGTATCTGATATATGGTAGTATCTAATACCTGCCAGTATCTGATATATGCTAGTATCTAATACCTGCTAGTATCTGATATATGGTAGTATCTAATACCTGCTAGTATCTGATATATGGTAGTATCTAATACCTGCTAGTATCTGATATATGGTAGTATCTAATACCTGCTAGTATCTGATATATGCTAGTATCTAATACCTGCTAGTATCTGATATATGCTAGTATCTAATACCTGCTAGTATCTGATATATGGTAGTATCTAATACCTGCTAGTATCTGATATATGGTAGTATCTAATACCTGCTAGTATCTGATATATGGTAGTATCTAATACCTGCTAGTATCTGATATCTGGTAGTATCTAATACCTGCTAGTATCTGATATATGGTAGTATGTAATACCTGCTAGTATCTGATATATGGTAGTATCTAATACCTGCTAGTATCTGATATATGGTAGTATCTAATACCTGCTAGTATCTGATATTTGGTAGTATCTTATACCTGCTAGTATCTGATATATGGTAGTATCTA
Source organism: Atherinomorus stipes (assembly GCA_023101725.1). Classification (NCBI taxonomy): domain Eukaryota; kingdom Metazoa; phylum Chordata; class Actinopteri; order Atheriniformes; family Atherinidae; genus Atherinomorus; species Atherinomorus stipes. Next base: position 278,631 of record JALJCO010012138.1, on the reverse strand, counting down.
ATACCTGCTAGTATCTGATATTTGGTAGTATGTAATACCTGCTAGTATCTGATATCTGGCAGCCAGATGTCCAACATGAACTCCTCTGGCTGAGTTCAGGATATTTTTAGATCTTTGCTCTCAGAGCAGAATATAGTTGTATATCTCAGAATATGAGAGATGCAACCTCACAGTTGTCTGCATAGATCGGTATCGGTTGATATCAGAAATTAAGATTTGGACAATATCGGTATATCGGATATCGGTAAAGAAAAAACCCAAATCTCTAATTAAAAGGGTTAAACTTCTACATGGATTTTTCCACCACATAACAAGTAAGTCCCTGGCGTTTAAAGGGTTAACGGCATCCCAGCGCTCTTCCTGCAGGTTCCTCGGCCCATGGCCTTGACGCCGGTCAGCACCAGCATGCCTCCGTTTCCACAGAACGCCATGACCCAGGAGGAGCTGATGGTCTCCATGGTGACCGGGCTTGCATCCCTCACGTCCCGGACCTCCATGGGCGTCCTCGTTGTTGGTGGCGTGGTGAGAAAACACACACACACACACACACACACACAGATGTTTGCTAAAAGTCAGATTCTTTCCTGACATTTGATTGGCCGTCAGTAAACGCATCCGGCGTAACAGAGCTCACTTCAGGACGCGAGTACGCAGAACCCAGCTCACAGAGGAGTAAATGGCCTAAGCCTGATGACATCATCACCACAAACAGCTGGTGCATGTCAACAGTGAAGCAGTCGGCATCGAGCATGTTTAAAACTACATTAACCATCCAAACAAAGCTGCCAGCAGGATTTAAACAGGCAAACGGGTCGGAGCCTCTCATTGGTCGATTCCTGCTTGGATGCAGCAAGATCATGTAGTTTCTCACTTCTAAGGTCACACACTACAAAAACTCTTCTTACCAAGTATATTTCTCTAGTTTCTAGTCCAAATATCTCATTACACTCAAAATGAGACAAAATTACTTAAAGAGGAACATTTCAGTGAGATATAAGATCTTGTTTTCAGGTTATGCATCTTATTTCCAGAAATTTATGCCATTGTCAGAATGTTTTTGCTCTGTAGGACACAAAGTTTGCTGCTTTGGTCGGTAGCAGAGCATGAATGAGGGTTTTCACTGCTCCAGACGAACCAAACTATCCCCGGACGTGGACCAAACGGTAGCAGCGTGGATGCCACCCACCCGGCCACTGAAGCGTGAAATAAACCAAAACCAGTCTTGTTTCTGTCACCTCCAGTTCTTGCAGAGTTGCGGTGAATTCCAGTCCCCCCCCCCCCTTAGCCCTAAACCAGGGGTCGGCAACCCGCGGCTCCGGAGCCGCATGCGGCTCTTTAGTCCCTCTGTTGCGGCTCCCTGCATTGGAAAATGAATTAATGACTATTCTACTAAAGTTTATTGTATTTTGGTTGGTTCACTTTAATAATGTGATTCTAAAAGACCAAGACAAATGTCCCCTTGAGAGACAATAAAGTTTCTTATCTTATTCTAAATTTGAGGATTATGATGATCCCTCTGAGGGATTCATGTACAGTTGCGCACTTTTCCCGAGTTCTCCGAGCACTGCAAATGTAGCACGTGAAATAAAATCCAACTCAACTATTAAAATAAAGACATAATTTATATTTTACCATTTTGCAAAGCAGCCCATTGAGTGTCAGGTGCAACAAGCAGGTAACTGCAGTGAAACGGCGAGTAACTGTCCAGCATGCTATGATGCGTCTCACAAACCTTTACGCAGCCAATCAGTGTTAATAACTGCACTTCATGCTCACGTGCCGCTATTGTGCAGCATAGCATGATACAGCCCTATTGAATCAGCAATCACGGAATTAAACATTAAAAACGGAATTAATTACAAACAAAGAATATCACTGAGTGTGGACGTGCCGCGGAGCGCTGAACTTTCCTCCTGGCGCACTATCCCACGAACGCCTCACAGCGGAGCGTCTCTGTTGCGCTGTTGCTGCAGTTCTGGCATTTAAAGTGAATAATAAACGAGCAAAAGCTTATTTGTCCACTCCGACCCTGTCATGCTGCGCTTTGATCACTTCTCCAGCAGGTAGGCCGACGATAGAGAAGAAAAGTGTCTGATGCACTGAGCATGTTCAGCGCTGCGTGGGCAGATTCATTTGTTTTCACTGCTGACCAGATTATTTTGCGTAGCTATGTTCATATTTTGTGAAACAGTAATTTCATTTTTCGGGTAGCTTACTGCACGCGCCAGTAAAAGGATGACGGCACAGACAGGACAGCGTGTTTGGTTTGCTGCTGGTAGATTATTAAAGCTGCGTCTTTTTCCATCCTACATAAATACAACTAAAATAGATAAAAAAAAAAAAAAAAATGACCTTCAACCCGACGTCTTTTCTTTTTTTTTTTAGTTTAAAATGTTTTTCTTGCTGGATGCAGAAATGTGATCTTGTTTTATCGTTTTTATGTTAAATGCAACACATTTAACATTAAAGTTTTATTTAATTATCAATGTTAAAAGTCAGTTGATGCTCCAGTGTTTTTTTTATTGTAGGATACGGGTCTAAAAGGCTGTTTGGCTGAAACAGGTTGCCGACCGGTTTTGCGGCTCCAGACAGATTTGTTTTTCGGTTTTTTGGTCCAATATGGCTCTTTGAACATTTTGGGTTGCCGACCCCTGCCCTAAACCTTCGTTTTACACGTTCACGTGACGGTCGTGGTGTCCGGATTCTGGTTCAGACTGAGGGGAGGATCGGGCTATCTGGCCCTCAAAACGGAGCCAATCCAATTGTTTTCTCTGTGGCTTGTAGTCACTGAAAACGGAGCCAGATACTTTTGGAAGAGGTGAAACACGTCTGACGACAATTTCCTCTGACCAATCAGTGGAGAGCCTTCAGTTACGTTTTGTGTCGGTTCGGCGCGGTTAGAGCTAGCTCTGAAACGGGTGTGGAAATCATTACGAGTCTTCCCAGAGGAAACAAATAAAGCGTGCCGTGCACGCAGAAAGGTTACAACCGTGCAGAGGAGAAGGCTCATTCGTGGACGAATCGGATGTGAAACTTGCAGCGTATCTACAGAACCAGTCGGACTTCACGGCCTGTTGCTGTTTGCAGATCTGGAAGGCGGTGGGCTGGCGTCTGATCGCGCTGTCTCTGGGTCTGTACGGCCTCCTCTACGTCTACGAGCGCCTCACCTGGACCACCAAGGCCAAAGAGAGAGCCTTCAAGAGGCAGTTCGTGGACTACGCCAGCGAGAAGCTGCAGCTCATCGTCAGCTACACGGGATCCAACTGCAGCCACCAAGTCCAGCAGTGAGTTGTGATGGAGGGGGCCGATGCAGCGGCGAACCTCGGCGCAGAAATCTCAGCCGGTCTTGTCTTTGTGGCTGTGAACAGGGAGCTGGCCGGCGTGTTCGCGCAGCTCTGCCAGCAGGTGGACGTCACCCGCCAGAACCTGGAGGACGAGATCAACCACATGAACAGCAAGATCGAGCTGCTGGACAACCTGCAGAGCAAAGCCAAGCTGCTGCGGTAAGACGGCCGAGCGCGCTCGGAAACAGCGTTTCTCTCCTGACACAAATGATAAAATAATCAGAAACTACGACGAGAACTAAGACAAATGTTTTACACAGACTTCTAGAATAAGATAAGTAATTTATGGTCAAAAAAGTTGTAATATTACGAGAATAAAGTCCTGATATTTTAGAATTAGAGGAGGAAAGTTGATAAGAATTTTGGTAAGAGCATTTGGTGGAGATGCACTTCAGCAGGTTTCTGCTTTTTCTTTAACTCATACCGGAAAGTTTTTTAATGACTTGAAGTTTGACATTAACTTACCAGCGCTGCACTCACATGTTCACGTTGTCCTTTTACTAGAACAATTATGACCTAACTCTCATAACATTATTCTCTTAGATTTACTTAATTCTCATAAATTAACGACTTTCTTCTTGTAAATTTCCTTCCTTCTCATAAAATTACTTTATTCTCGTAAATTATGACTTTGCTTCTGTCAAGTAACAACTTTTTTCTCATAAATTAATTTTATTCTCGTAAATTGAACAAATTTATTCTTGTAAATTTAACAACGTTTATTATTGTAAATTTAACGACTTTATTCTTGTAAATTTAATAACTTTTATTCATGTAAATTTAACAACTTTTATTATTGTAAATTTAACGACTTTATTCTTGTAAAATTAATAACTTTTATTCATGTAAAATTAACGACTTTTATTCTTGTAAATTTAATTTTTTTTTTTTTTTTTTTTTTTCTTCTTTATTCGTATAAATTTAACGATTTTATTCTCTCAAATTTAATGACTTTACACTCCTAAATTTAACAACTTCATTATTTAAAATTAAACAACTTTACCCTCATAAATTTAATGACTTTTTCTCTTTTGAATTTAACAATGTTACTGTTGTAAATGTAATGACTTATTCTCGTAAATTTAACAACTTTATTCTGGTAAATTAAGAACTTTTTTCTTTTAAATTTAATACCATTCTTATAAATTGAACGACTTTATTCTTGTAAATTTAATTCCTTTATTCTTGAAAATTAACAAGTATTCCCATAAAATAACAACTTTATTCTCATAAATTGACTTTATTCTGGTAAATTTAACGACTTTATTCTCATAAATTAATGACTTTATTCTCGTAAAGTAATGATTTTTTTCCCTCGTAATATTGATTTTATTCTTAAAGTCTGAAATTTTTATGTTTTTTTAAATGTAGTTCTAACATTTCATCGTCAGAAACAAAGCTTTGATAAAACGAATAAAACGAGTGTCTGCACAGTCACAGATGGAAACTAGTGCTTCCATTTGAGCTCTGCAGACGTGCGCCTGATGCACGAAGCGCCTGTTAACCCGATGAAACGTGTTTCTGCAGGAACAAGGCGGGCTGGCTGGACAGCGAGCTCAACATGTTCACCCAGCAGTACCTCCACCACAGTAAGTGAGCCGGGACGCAGCATGGTGTGAGTCGGCATGACCGGAGGAAGATCATCAGAAATTTGTGACGTTCCGGCAGCAGGAGCCTGACGCGAGTCGCGGCGTGGTAGTTTGGACAGGAGTTGGTGGCGTGATGTCATCGGGAGGCGGATAAAGCAACGTTCCTGCAGACTCCCAACTTCTGTCAGAACTCCACACCCACATATAGACTAGACCCTCACCCCACAGACGACAGCTCGCAGGAGGGAAGGAAAAACTCTTATTTGTTCACTAAAAGTCGTCTGCTTTAGTTTTTCACACTAACGGAAGAGAAAAAATATGATTTTCTCTCACAGCCACATTTCACTCTGTTTTAATGCGACTTTGACGAGACGGGTGGGAGACGGGCACCATCGCACGTCTCAGCTATCAGTGGCAAAGCCTTCCGTCTCAGTCTGTCCTCAGATGAGTCTGTTATCTGCAGCTTCTCTAGGTCCTCACATCCTGGATCAGAACAGCTGATTTCATCTGAGCCGAAGGGAAAAGACACCAAATCCCAAAATGTGAAATAAACTTGAAGTTTATTCCCCTTTTCCACCGGAGACGAGTGGAATTGGTGCATGTTTGGAAAGTGAAAGAGATCCTTAATGAAGGTGTAGAGGAGGTTGTAGTGACACCTTGTTGATGTGAAGCAGAAGAAAAGCAACAATGTGGCGGAAGAGAAAAAAGGAAGAAGCTTTTAGTTCAGTCTGTATTTTAGAGATTAAGCCTGTGATTCAGCACCAGATCCCTCCATCCAGGAGGAATCGTCTCCCCATCCCACCATCCAGGAAAAATCGTCTCCCCATCTCACCATCCTAGAGGAGTCAGCTCCCCTTCCCTCAATCTGACAGGAATCAGCTCCCCATTCCATCATCCAAGAGGAATCGGCTCCCCATCCCACCATCCAGGAAAAATCTGCTCCCCATCTCACCATCCTAGAGGAGTCAGCTCCCCTTCCCTCAATCTGAAAGGAATCAGCTCCCCATTCCATCATCCGAGAGGAATCTGCTCCCGATCCCACCATCCAAGAGGAACTGGCTCCCCATCCCTCCCCCTGAGAGGAATCGGCTCCCCATCCCCATCCTCTCACCCATCCAACATGCAGAGGAATCAGGTCCCCATCCCACCATCCAGGAAGAATTGGCTCCCCATCCCACCATCCCAGAGGAATCTGCTCCCCATCCCACCATCCAGGAAGAATTGGCTTCCCATCCCTCCACCTGAGAGAAATCGGCTCCCCATCCCACCATCCAAGAAGAATCTGCTACCCATCTCACCATCTTAGAGGAATCGGCTCCCCATCCCTCCACCTGAGAGGAATCAGCTCCCCATCCCACCATCCGGGATTATTATTGTGGTGTAATTATCTTTCCTGGAAGCTGCAGATCATCATCATCATCATCACATGAAGACCTCCAGACTGGGGCTGAAGGTTTTCCCACTGATGGCTGAGAATCTGAACATACAGTTAACTGTTTGGTTCACGTGTGTGTGTGTGTGTGTGTATGTGTGTGTGTGCGCGTGTGTGTGCGCGTGTGTGTGCGCGTGTGTGTGCGCGTGTGTGCGCGCGTGTGTGTGTGTGTGTGTGTGTGTGTGTGTGTGTGTGTGTGTGTGTGTGTGTGTGTTGTAAACTGACTAACCGACGGTGGCTGCAGGCAGATTTCTGGTCCAGTTTCTGCGTTTGGTGACTTTCTGAACTCTGACGGCATCTTGGAGATTATTTATCGGCTCGTCTGTGAGGACGCTGCAGGCGGAAGATGGACGAGCTGAACATCCAGAAACGATTCAGCGACGGAGCCGGAGAGCCTCTGGGTCCAGTCCAGCTGTAACTGAACGCACTTTCATCTCCAGTTTCTCCCGCAAACTTCCACCAAGTCTCCACAGCTCCCAGTAGAACTGTGGTTTTACTGGGGTTATTCATTGCTGTGGAGAAGTAAACGCTCTAAAAGCGAGCGGAGATGCATATCCTGATCACTAAACGTTAACCAGCGGGTTGCAGGTGTAGAATCTGCCACCACGGAGGAGGCTGTGCTGCTGGCGACGTGTATATATGATGTAATTATTTGCTTTTCAGAGGGAAGCTGGCTCAGAGCCGAGAGGAAGCGAGCTCACCAACGCTGAGCCGTGCACGGAGGCCAAACGGCCGGAGAGGCTGCTGCTCACCGTGAGAGAAGAAATGCACTTTATCTTTGAGTTTTTGCTTCTTTTGTTCCGTGTGATTTTCACCCCGCTGATGAAACGATGCCGTGGAGGTTTGGCTCCAGGGAGGCGACGGACCCGCATGCAGTGATTGTTGTAGTTTGTCCTGTTAAACCGACTGTACGCAACGAATAAAGATGGTACCAAACTGAACGTGTGGAGGGCTTTTATTAAGAAACACATACATCGGTATTGGGTTTGTGGCCGATACCCCCACTCGGCAAAATTTACATGCTTTATACATATTTATATATAATCCTCACAATTATTAATATCCTCAAATTAAAGAAGGAGAAAAATCATCTGTCGGTGAAATAAGTTAAAATCGACAAAAGTAATAAATAAAAAATTCTATAAAAATCATGACATTAATTTTGAATTGTGGTTTAAAAGAAATATTTAAAATAAACACAAAGCTAAAATGTTGGAGCAACACTTTGAGCCAATCACTGCAATCAGGTGTTTTCTGTAACGTCCAATCAGACGTCTGCACCTGCTGACAGGTATGTTGGTCCATGTTCATGGGAAAGGTGGTCTAATTTATCTGGGACAGTTTGGTTTATTTGTTTTTATTATTATTTACAACCAAAATTCAAAAGCAATAATCTATTTCACTTAATTATAATTTTGTAAATTTTTATTTATTAGTTATTTTAGTTTATTTGAATTATTATGGAATTTAGTTTTTTTTTAAATTGAAGGGTATGAATAATTTTGAGGACGACTATATATTCATTACAAGTTTAATATTTATGTTACAAATGCATTATATATATATATATATATATATATATTGCTGTGGTTATTTTTTTTTTTTATTACATTAAAAGAGTTGTAAAATTACTTTTCATTGTATCCTCAATTATATTTATTTGGGAGTCAAATGCAGTATTGGCCCCAAATATTGGTCCCAGGTATCGGCAGGCTGTATCGGCTGAGGCTGATGAGAAAATATCGGCATCTGCCCTAAAAAATCTGTATCGATTGATCCCTTGTTTTCATCCTATAGGATACCATTTTTTAATCCTTGTGGTCATCACGTCTGGATCCTGAATCAGGTTCAACACCTTCTGGGTGGGCTACTGGTTTCTGGCTTGTTTATATGGAGGGTTTGAGTCCATACGTTTAAGCACAAAAACAAAAAAATGTTTAAATTTAGTTTGATAAGGCATCTTTGTTTTGTTTTGTTTACCATCACAAGACAAACAGAGGAAAATGATTGATCACGTTTGTTTACTTGCTACAGAAAATAAACCAAAAAACGAGGGTTTTTGTCCAGGAAACTATTTTTACTACTACTATTTTTCATAATTTATCCATCGTGCATTTGGACACAAACACCCATATGAAAGTATGAAAATATGAAGCTTGATCAGCTCTAATCTGATTCCACCACCGATGACAGCAGCAAGCCTCTTCTAAAAACATGGTATCGATCTATTTTACTAATGAAATCTCGCCGATATTTCATCGTTCTGTTTCAAAATCTCCGAGAATTCACAAAAATTTTGTGATATTTTCACATGCTGATATATCGACATTTAAAAAGGGTATCGATCCCTCGTTTTACTATGCGAAATCTCGCAATATTTCATCGTTCTGTTCCAAAATCTCGCGAGAATTCACAAAAATTTCGCGATATTTTTCATATGGTGATATCATATTGACACTAAAAAAGATCGGTACTGCGTTTTTAAATAACGAAATCTTGCGATATTTCATTGTTCTGTTCTAAAATCTCGCGAGAATTCATGAACATTTTGCGATATTTTCATATGCAGATATATTGACATGTAAAAAAAAGATATCAATCTATTTTGCTAATGAAATCTAGCGATATTTCATCCTTCTGTTACTAAATGTCGAGAATTCACAAACGTTTTGATATTTCCATATGCTGATATATCGACATTTAAAAACGGGGTATCGATCTGTTTTACTAACGAGATCTCGCAATATTTCATCGTTCTGTTCCAAAATCTCGCGAGAATTCCCTAAAATTTTGCAATATTTTCATATGGTGATATCATATTGACACTAAAATAGATCGGTACTGCGTTTTTAAATAACGAAATCTTGCGATATTTCATCGTTCTGTTCTAAAATCTCTCGAAAATTCATAAACATTTTGCGATATTTCCATATGCTGATATCATATTGACACTAAAATAGATCGGTACTGCGTTTTTAAATAACAAAATCTTGCGATATTCATTGTTCTGTTCTAAAATCTTGCGAGAATTCATGAACATTTTGCGATATTTTTATATGCAGATATATTGACATGTAAAAAAAAGCGATCAATCTATTTTGCTAATGAAATCTAGCGATATTTCATCCTTCTGTTACTAAATGTTGAGAATTCACAAACGTTTTGTGATATTTTCATATGCTGATATATCGACATTTAAAAACGGGGTATCGATCTGTTTTACTAACGTGATCTCACGATATTTCATCGTTCTGTTCCAAAATCTCGCGAGAATTCACTAAAAATTTTGCAATATTTTCATATGCTTATATCATATTGACACTAAAATAGATCAGTACTGCGTTTTTTAAATAACAAAATCTTGTGATATTTCATCGTTCTGTTCCAAAATCTCACGAGAATTCACAAACATTTTGCGATATTTTCATATGTTGATATCATATTGACATGTAAAAATTAGGTTTTGATCTATTTTGCTAACGAAATCTTGTGATATTTCATCATTCTGTTATGAAATCTCGTGAGAATTCATGAAATCTCTTGAGATTTTGTAAGTAAAAAGGATCGATACTAAGTTTTTAAATATCGATTTGATAGCCGCATATGAAAATATTGTGATATTTCAGCGTATCGATATTTTTTCCCACCCCTATTTTTCAAAATGTAAGAAATGGATAACAAAACTGCATATTGAAATCACTGCTTATTTTTTTCAGTTTTAACACCCAGGAACCGAAAATGTCGCCTACGACATATGCAAAACGGTTAATATAAACATTAATATCCGTATTGATATCGGTTATAAACCACATTAGTTTTAAAATATCGGATATGGACCAAAATTCCAATATCGTGCATCCATGATTTGTGGCCTATGTTCATTTTCAATGCTATAAATCTTCAAAAGAAATGTGAAGTTATTGCATCGTGTAACCAAAAAATAAATGAGATTTTGGCCAAAATAATTGTGATAATGACTTTTTAAAAAGAAAGAAAAAAAGCTTTAAGTTCAGTTTTGAAGCACAGATAAATGTTATTCAACCCTGCCTCACCACCATCATCATCATCATGCTCTCTGCTCTGCTTCCTGTGAATAATCGCAGCATGAATGGCTGCTCAGACGACGGTTTTCCAGATCAAATGCATCCTCCCCGCTGGAACTGGGCTGCTTTGTCAACCAAATGGCAGCGGTGACCCCGGAGGTGGCTCCCAGCCTCCACGGGTCCCATGCTCTCCCTGCATGCTTCACCCCCATCATCTGTGGAGAAAAGTTAGAGAAGCATGTCGGAGCCGTGGCACGCAGAGGAGAATCAGCAATGTCTGACTTTAACATCAGCGACTGCTTCATCCGGAGAGACAAAGTTACACAGAACGCAGATTTAATGAGTTAAATATGAGCAAATTACAAAATATTAATGAAATTAAATACTTTATTAGTGCAAAAGTATGTTTATAAACAGTCATCTTCAAAGTTATTCAAGCAAAAATGTTGCTGAGCAACATTTGAGGCAATCAGGTGTTTTCTGTAACGTCCAATCAGACGTCTGCACCTGCTGACAGGTATGTTGGTCCATGTTCATGGGAAAGCTGCTCTGATGTGTCTGTGATAGTTTTGTTTGTTTATTTGTTTATTTTTTATTTCCAATCGCAACTGAAAAGCAACATGTTATTTCACAAAATTATAATTTTGTAAATTTTTATATATTATTAGTTTTTAGTTTCTTGTTATTTGAATTATTATTGTGAATTTATATATATATATATATAAATATGATAAATGATGTATATTATCACACAAAATTGCACTAAACCACATTTAATTTATGTCCTTAAATCTAATTTATTTGATTTTCATCTGATTCTTTTCCTTTATTCACTCGTATTTATTTTTTGTATTAGTTTATTCATTATTTAACTTTATTTATTAATTTATTTTATATTTAAGTGGTTTATTTCCTCCTAGTCTTTTTTCTTTATAGAATTGTAAATAAACTTTAAAAATGAGAAGGAAAAAAAGAATCACTCCGACATGCTGATTTCCTTCTGGAGATTAATAAATAATTTTCCATTTATTCCCTGAATTTAAGTGTTATTTCATGGTTCCGTCGGTGAAACGAGGCGTGTCCACGTTTTCCTGCTCGGCTCGGATCTTCGTGATCTCAGGAGGATTTTGTGCAGCGGGACGACATGTGACCTGAGATGAGCCTGAACTGTCACATGACCAGGTGAGCGGAACCAGGACGTCAGCGGCAGCACATGACCGCTTCATCCTGATGACCGAGGCGTCTGCAGCTGCAGCTGCAGCTCCGATGCTGCAGCCCCGATGCTGCAGCTCCGATGCTGCAGCCGGGAATCACAGAGACACTTTATGGTTGTTTGCTGAGACTTTTCTGCTCTCAGAGGGAAAAAGATGCAGCCGCTTCACCTCAGAGAGGAGAAAAGAAATGTCTGCAGGATATCTGCTGGAAAATGGAAAGAAAACATTCCTCTGTGTTGTTCATCACTATGATGGAAGGATGCATATAATAATAATAATAATAAGTGTCATCTTAAAGGATTTGAAAATTAAACAGTGTGACTGGTTTAATAATCTACTTTATCACCTAAAGGCAGCTGTCAGGGAAAGACGAGGAAGGGTTAAACTTTCCTTATTTCAGATAAAATATATGTACAATTATTCATAGCCTCCAATTAAAGAAAATGCAAAATTCACAACAGTAATTCAAATGACAAGAAACAAAAATAAATAAAAATTATTTTCAAAAAAAATATTTAATTTATTTTATTTAGAAATTATTAAATAATTTTTTTTTAAAAACATATTTTTATTATTAAAAATATTAAATCAAATAAAAATTTACAAAATTGTACTGCAGTGAAATAAAATATTGCTTTTGAATTGTGGTTAGAAATAATAATAATAAAACAAAACTGTCCCAAATACATTACAGCACTTATTGGAGCCCCATCATGCTTGTTTACTTGTTTTATTTTTTGTGAGTTTGTTTTTAATATTTCTTTCAAACCACAATTCAAAATCAATGTCGGTATTTTTATAGAATTTTTATTTATTATTACTTTTGTCTGTATTGACTTATTTCACTGACAGCTGATTTTTTTCCTTTTTTATTGGAGGGTATGGATAAGGACGACTGTGGACGTGCACGCACCCTGCAGGACACCGCTGATTCCTCTATTAGCGATGTCTGGATTACAAAAATGATGTTTTTGTTAAAGAAAAAACATGTTCAGTCATGTTATTTATCTGAAGCTGAGATGAGAACCTGAAGCTTTCATATCATCACTGAGATACAGAACTAATAACAGAAAAATGACAGTAATTTAATGGCTGTTCTGTCTCATTAAAGATACAGTAAACTGGAATCTTCACCAGCATCCAGCCTGGTCGGTCCATCTGTCCATCTGTCCATCTGTCCATCTGTCCATCTGAGAGACTCTGAAATGCTCCTTTATATCCAGTCATGCTACTGGTGTGTTCCCAGTTAAACCAGTCAGTGAGGACGTGTCCCTGCTGATGTCCAACCACTCCATGCAACAACACCCGAGTTGGGATGGGCGTACCGATACCATGGAGTCGATACTTTGATATGAGCCAGACAAAATGTCAGATTTCATACTTTTTTGAGTATCGCACCACCACGATACAGATACAAAACATGCAGTTTGTTTCCACTTCTGAGAGTTTTAGCCAATGAAAAGATAAAAGCAGCCAGATTCTAGCTTCTGTATCACATGATGGTGGTAGCCTATCAGATTCTAGCTTCTGTGTCACATGATGGTGGTAGCCTATCAGATTCTAGCTTCTGTGTCACATGATGGTGGTAGCCTATCAGATTCTAGCTTCTGTATCACATGATGGTGGTAGCCTATCAGATTCTAGCTTCTGTGTCACATGATGGTGGTAGCCTATCAGATTCTAGCTTCTGTATCACATGATGGTGGTAGCCTATCAGATTCTAGCTTCTGTATCACATGATGGTGGTAGCCTATCAGATTCTAGCTTCTGTGTCACATGATGGTGGTAGCCTATCAGATTCTAGCTTCTGTATCACATGATGGTGGTAGCCTATCAGATTCTAGCTTCTGTATCACATGATGGTGGTAGCCTATCAGATTCTAGCTTCTGTATCACATGATGGTGGTAGCCTATCAGATTCTAGCTTCTGTATCACATGATGGTGGTAGCCTATCAGATTCTAGCTTCTGTATCACATGATGGTGGTAGCCTATCAGATTCTAGCTTCTGTATCACATGATGGTGGTAGCCTATCAGATTCTAGCTTCTGTATCACATGATGGTGGTAGCCTATCAGATTCTAGCTTCTGTGTCACATGATGGTGGTAGCCTATCAGATTCTAGCTTCTGTATCACATGATGGTGGTAGCCTATCAGATTCTAGCTTCTGTATCACATGATGGTGGTAGCCTATCAGATTTCTATTGATTGATATTGATACGATATAAAAATGATTGATATAAATATCAATGAAAAAGTACCATAAACTAATATTATCACATCAGCGGCAAAAAATTGGTATCGCCCGTCTCTTGCTTGTTTATAAACCATTTCCTCTATTCTGATTGGCTCTGTGGCTTCTCTTCTTGCTCACCTGATTGGTCACTCTGCTCCTGTAGTCACAATACTCTGAAAGGAATGCTGGGAAATGAAGTCCTTCCAGGATAGCGGGGGACTTTTATACATGCTGGACCGATGCTGATGGAACAAGATTTCGGTTTTCCGTCGTGAAATCATGAAATTTCATCAGTGAAATATTGGTACGATAAAAACAGATGCTGACGTGGGCCGATATCACATTTCAATGCTGATAACGGCCGATAATATTGGTAGTCTGACAATATCGGACATATCTTATCATGAATTAACCCTTTATGTGTGTGTAGATGAAGTTCTTCCAGGATAACAGGAACTTTCTACATGCTGATTTCGTGAGATTTCATAACAGAACGAGACTTTGCGAGATTTTGTTCGTAAAAATATCGGTTGGAAAAAAACTATACTGATTTTTTCAGTTTCACATTTTAATACCGATATTGACCAATAATATCGGTAGGCTGGTAATATTAGGCATCTCAGAACAGGACCATAATCATTTTTAACATGTTTTAAACAATAATGATGTTAAAATGATGATTTCCTTTATGACTGATGAGAGACAAACAGATTTTCCTTTTCCTGGAAGACTGGGAACACTGGTTCTGTTAATGGTCATATTTCCCTTCAAGGTTGACATGTTGTTGCTACTTTTTAATATCGATGTTAAACAAATGTTACAACAGATGGTACCTTATCATCAACGAGGGTACAATTGAGACAAAACAACACGAAATAACCCCATTATTTTACAGCCTCCAGTAGAGCGAGTAGGAAAAATGCGAATCACCATTTTTTTTTTTGCTTAAAATTGAGATCACGATTCTCTGACACGATTTTTTTTTCCAAAATTTTTTATTGCACAAATAAACTTAAACAAAACAAACAAAACAACCAAAATAAAGCATGTGTTTGCTCAATGGCTTTGTTGGAGCACGTGCATTGTTGTAGTTCTTTACCATCGGCTACGAGGCGAGGATGCTGCATTTGAGGGCGACTGAAAAAATCTGGGAAGAATGGAAACTTTTATTTGTGATGCAGCTCGTTTCAGAATCGTTGTGGGTAGAAATGAGATCACATGTACAGATGTGTGAAAAAGTTTTTGCCCCCTTCCTGATTTCTTACTTTTTTTGCATGTTTGTCAATTTAATGTTTCAGATCATCAAACAAATTTAATGTGAGTGAAAGATAACACAAGTAAATACAAAATGTAGTTTTTAAAGGAAGATTTTTATTTTCCTCGTTAAAACAAAAATTAACTGTAATTTATCATCTTTGGAAAGCCGAGTTAAAAAAAAAAAACAACAACAAAAAAACAAGAATTTTCTGGGTGGATGTAACATCAGTTGGTCCCATTTTAACCAAGAAGAGGGTCAAAAATAACCCGTTATGGGTTATTTTTTGACCCAGGAATTTTTAGTGTGCAGGTTTTCTTCAATGTTACGGTCACAAAAACAATCTCATTACAAATCAAACAAATAATTTTTCTCTTTTCTCCACATTTAAATCAGTTTTGATTTAAACACTAAAACCTTCCGGGTCAAACTGCTGCCGGGTTAGAAAGGGACCAACTAAATTCCGGGTTATTTCAGCACAGATATTTGGATTGTTGACGCAACTTCATGGGTTAAATATTTAACCCGAAAGTGGGGTAAAAAAAAGATAAAATAAAGAATAACCCAATTTTCCGGGTCAGTCTCTTTCTAAACCAGCAGTGGGTTAAAAATAACCCATGATGGGTTCACGGGAGTTTTTATATTTTTCGTTTTTCTGTCCCTGAAAACAAGAAGAAACCTCCGCAGAGCCGATAAAACCGCATCCTTTGCGCCAGATGCTCGTCCATGGGTTGATGCGGGATTTACAGTGCGTGTATCGCGTGTGTGCGCGCGCTCGTCGCGATCCCCTCGCGCTCATTGGCTGCTGAAACTTGTTGGAGCTTTTCCCACTGGAATAAAAGAAAGCGCCAAGAAGCTACGAGTGCGCGCGACCCGTAGCCCCAGTTCCCGAGCCCGCGCGGTCCAGACTCGTCCGGTGGATGAGGAAGAGGAGGAGGAGGAGGAGGAGGTGGGGCCCGTCAGAGTCCGGGTCGCGTCAGGAGGAAAACCTGCAGAGCGGAGGAGCCTGAACGCGGCTTCAGCCTGATCCGCGTCCCCCTGCGCGCCGCGTCCACGCCGGATCTGCCTGATCCGGACTTCAGCTGGACTCCCAGAGACCCCCCTGCACCCAGAGACCCGTCTCCCCGTCCCGGCCTCCCCCTTTTCTCCCCCTTTCCTCCCCTGTGATGCTTTCATAAATGGTAGGATGTCATCTTTGCAAGGAACTTTGCCGCGGATGATGCGCCCGGCCCCCGGACAGAACTACGGCCGCTCCGGATTCCCCCTGGAAGGTAGGACTCGTCCGGGACCAGACGGACCCAGAGCCTGCAGGGGGGACGCTATCACCGGGAGAATGTTCTTAGACATCCTGGCTTGACGACGGAGGCCGTTTTTGGAGTCATTACAACTTTTTTTTTTTTTTTAATAATTCAAAATATCTAAATTAAATATTTTTTTTAATAAATATTCTAAAAAAAAAAAAAAAAAATTATTAGAATTGATGTTTAAGTCCTGCTGCGTGAAATCAGGCCTGATTGGGAATTAAATTTCACGGTAAAGCGATAAAAACGGAGGAATTCGTTCCTGGGACTCGCCATCACTGGTTAAACTGGTAACCAGTCCAGTTTAAGTAACTGGAACGAGGCCCGGATTTGTCCCCGGAGCACGTGCATCGATTAAAAGCCTGTTTTCTGCTGTAACTCTGTTGTGGTGAGTGACGTGGCTGTCCTCCGCAGTGTCCACGCCGCTGGGACAGGGACGCGTCAACCAGCTCGGGGGTGTCTTCATTAACGGCCGGCCGCTGCCCAATCACATCCGGCACAAGATCGTGGAGATGGCGCACCACGGGGTCCGGCCCTGCGTCATCTCCCGCCAGCTGCGCGTGTCCCACGGCTGCGTGTCCAAGATCCTGTGCCGCTACCAGGAGACGGGCTCCATCCGACCCGGGGCGATCGGAGGCAGCAAGCCGAGGGTGAGGGAGGGGGTGAGGGAGGGAGGAGAGACGCACGCATTTCACCAGAAAACTGATTATTTCTCTGTTTTTATTAGTTTAAATGAATCTTTGTTCACTGATTTGCTGCTTGAGGCCTGCAGGCCGCGCGCACATGAAAAGTCAGCTTGTTTTTTTTGCTCGTGCCATCCTGCACGTGCAGCAGGTAGCCACGCTGGATGTGGAGAAGCGGATAGAGGAGTACAAGCGGGACAACCCCGGCATGTTCAGCTGGGAGATCCGGGACAAGCTGCTGAAGGACGGGGTGTGTGACAGAAGCTCGGTCCCTTCAGGTGAGGCCTCTTCTGGTAAGCTTCGCCTCACGCGCTCCCTTTTATTATTAAAACAGTTAAAATAAATAAATAAATAAATATATGAATAAATAATACCAGGGATGCACGATAACCCTTTTTTCAATACCAATACCGATAAATTCCAGCTCCTAAAGGCCGATTCCGATAACTGATAACCGATAACACACAAACATCATATTATTTACAGAACCAAAAAGGATTTTTACTCTTTAAATGAAGAAATATTTTCTTCCCAGTTAAAAACTAACGAAAATATATCAAACAAAAACTATTTGATATCTCAAATAAAAGCTCCTGGAACTGATCGATATTACAAACTGAAGAAGTATAATTTTGAAGATAAAAAACAGAAAATAATTAATTGACAAGTTGAAATCTGAAAAAGTTTATTTGTAAACAATAATAACAGACCGATCAGACTTGTTTATGGAAATAAGCATTTTTAAACAACAATAATTGGTCTCATAAAGTTTGCGGAGCAAATAATAATATACATGTTATCGGGGAAAGTCATGATCAGAATTTCCTGTTATCGGCCGATAATTATCGTGCACCCCTAACACAAAATTTAATAAATGCATTTTCCTCCGCTAAATGAATAAATGGCGCTAATAAGCGGATGTTTTGCAGTGAGCTCCATCAGCCGCGTGCTCCGCGCGCGGTTCGGGAAAAAAGACGACGAGGACGAATGTGAGAAGAAGGATGAAGACGGAGAAAAGAAAACCAAACACAGCATCGACGGCATCCTCTCCGACAAAGGTAGGCCCGCGCGGCGCGGCACGGCCCGGCCCGGCGCGCGCGCAGCTGCCGCCGCCTTGGCCTCGTCTCAGGGATAAACGGTCTACAAATGAGGTCTAAACGGGGGTTTTGTCGCTGCGGGTTCTCCTCCTGGTCCCAGCAGACTCACGAGCCGCTTAATTATTTATGTGGGGGGGCGTCGGGGTGCATCGGGCTCCCGTGGCGACCCTAAACGCTCCCTTGAAAGCGATGCTGACGGATGACCGACGCGCCAGTCGGTATCAATTATCCAGGCGGTGTCATCGCTGACAGGCGCGAGGGGCCGCAGCGGGCCCGCGCGCATGTCACAGCTCAACTGAAGGCCTTCATTCAGCTAAACGCGGCTCTGCGTCAGATTTAACCCGCTAAAATGCACTTTTTACAGCTTTTTCGCCATTTTTCCTCCTGTTTTTGGGACTAACTTTTCCATCTGCCACCCATCCTCGCGTGCACGCTGCTCCTGACACCAGGCAGGTGACGTGTCTCCCCATCATCCGGGCCTGGTTGATAATTTGAGGACTGAGCCTATTACCGCTGGTAATGAAAGTGGTGTGTGATGAATGGGCGTTTGTGTTGCGGAAGGGTGTAATAGCTCAGAGGCATGGTAAGAAATATATTTATCCCCTATCAGCCCTCACTCTCGCACTTCCAGGCACATGCGTTCTGTTCAAGGGCTTTAAAGCAGATTAAATTGAGCCTTTTATTTCTTTTCACTTTCATCTCCCAGTGGCTCACTACATGGTGTGAGGCCCACAGCGGAAAATTCATGAGATTTAAGGTTTCTTTCCCCCGATGTTCAATTTCACTTGTGTTTTTTTTTTTTTTTTTTTTAAATGAGATTTCTGGTGGCATGCTGCAAGAGCCAGGGAGCATTTTAGGATGAATGAAAGAGGTCTGAGCTTCATTTTTATGCTTCTTTCCAACAGAAATGCAAGTCAAAGTGCAAAACAGAAACATATATGTATGCATGTATGTATGTATAATTACTATCTACATATGCATACATATAATATACAATATAAACAGTTTTTATGTTATATAAAAAGATTGTTTATATATATGTATATATATATATATATATGTGTGTGTGTATGGACAATTACTATCTGCACGCATATAAAATAGTTTTTATGTTCATATAAAATGATTGCTTATATAAGTATATATATATAAAATATAAACATAAATTATCTACATTATATATATATATATATATATGTACACATATAAAAATGTAAAAATACATACAATTTCGACCAATACTGTTGATATATACACACATATAATGTAAACTATATAGACGCCCATATAGGAATGATTATATATATATATGTATATATATATATATATATATATATATATATATATATATATATATATATATATATACGTACAAGTACACAAATATGAAATATACATATTGTATATATAATGTGTTTATTTTAATTTGTTTATTTTAATTTATGCACACGTGTATGTATATACTTTATATATATATATACACACATACACACATATGGATTATACATAATGTATATAAAATATACATATATGTTCATATATGTATGTGTGTATATTAGGGAATTAGATTTCATGGGTCGTTCTATCTGGGAATTAGTTTGATTTGACAATTTCTAAAATGAATATTTTACAAATATTCATAAAAGACTTGAAAATATAAAAAATGAAGATTTTCCTCTGAATTCTTTGTGATTTATTTCATCGAATCTTTTGACTCTGAATCTGATGTTAACATGTAAAACGCCTCCATGGATCCGTAAATCAGCGCGTCATGTTGCTGAAATGTTTCTGATCAACTCGCATTATTGAATATTCACCAGGAACGCCGTCCCTTCACTTATCAGACGTGATAAACGGCACATTTCCGGCGGCGGTGATGTTTAAGGAAGGCCCATGCAGGCGGCAGCCTCCATTCTGGACTCCTGCTCTCTGGAAAGAGGAAAAAAAAAAGGTGATGAAAAGCTGCTTTACAGAGAGCACAGGCAGTGGGAAGTTGGAGCTATTAATAATAATTTTCCCCGGGCATCCGCTCTTCGCCGCGCGCCATCTTCACTTTCTCACAGCTATTTTCAGGTTGAAATTGAGGGAGACCCAAATGTTGGCAGGAGATAACACAATCATCACAGCCTCGGTCCGGGGCTGTGCATCAGTTTATTAAACTGGGATTAACCTTCCCTTCCTCCCCGCTGGCTCGCACCAAAAAAAAAAAAAAAAAAAAAGACTACAATGTTCTGGGAGCCAAACAGAAACATTTGCATCAACATGAACAATGACAATCATCATCATCATCATCATCACCGTGTTGTTTTCTGTGTTTAAATGCACTTATCTCATTTAATAAAGTAAAACAAGACTAGATGGACATTTTTACTCCAAAATTAAGACTAAAATAAAATATTTTACTAGGGATGCACGATATTGGAATTTTGGCCGATATAAGATATGCCGATATTTTAAAACCGATATCAATTCCAATATTAAAGCTGAAAATATAAGCAGTCATTGCAAATAGCAGATACACTGAAATATCGTATTATTTTCACATGCCAATATCAAATCAATACTCAAAAATGTGGTATTGATCTTTTTAACTTAAAATCTCGCAAGATATCACCGTGTGTTACAAAATCTCATGGTATTTCGTGAGATCTCATGTGATTTCATAACAGAACGATGAAATATTGCGATATATCGTTAGCAAAATAGATCAAAACAGCGTTTTTAAATGTGAACATGATATCACCTTATAAAAATATCATGAAATTTTTGTGAATTTTGGTTGATATCCAACATGCCAATATTTTATAACTCATGTGGCTGATAACCAATATCGATACTGATATTAAAGGTGAAAAAAGAAGCAGTCATTGCAAATAGCAGATTCACTGAAATATCACAATATTCTCACATGCCAATATCAAATCAATATTCAAAAACGTGGTATTGATCTTTTTAACTTACAAAATTTGTGAAAATTTCATCGTGTGTTAGAAAATCTCGCAAGATTTCCTGACACAACGATGAAATATTGCGATATTTTGTTAGCAAAACAGATCAAAATAGCGTTTTTAAATGTCAATATGATATCACCTTATGAAAATATCGTGAATTTTTTGTGAATTTTGGCTGATATCCAACATGCCAATATTTAATAACTCATGTGGCCGATAACCAATATTGATACTGATATTAAAGCTGAAAAAAATAAGCAGTCATTGCAAATAGCAGACACACTGAAATATCACAATATTTTCACATGCCAATATCAAATCAATATTTAAAAATGTGGTATTGATCTTTTTAACTTACAAAATCTCACGAGATTTCATAAAATAATGCTGAAATATTGCGATATTTCATTAGCATAATAGATCAAAACTTTTTTTAATGTCAATATGATATTGGCTTATGAAAATATCGTGAAATTTTTTTGAATTCCCGCAAGTTCATAACAGAATGATGAAATATCGCGAGATTTCGTTAACAAAATAGATCGAAACAGCTTTTTTAAATGACAATATGGTATCAGCATATGAAAATATCGGGATATTTGAGTGTACCGATATTTTCCCCCCTAGTCTTTAGAAGTTTTAAAGTCTGTATAAAAAGAAGTTTTTGAAGAAGAATATTTTTTTTTAGACTTTAGAAACAGCAGCCTGGTTGGTTAAATATCGGTTAAATATCGGTTAAATATACGTGGGATGGCTGATGTCCTATACTCAGTTTTAAGGCCGATATAGGCCGATACCGATGGGGGGCCGATTATATCGTGCATCCTTATATTTTACATTATTATAAATCACAGACTCGGAGTTAAAGATTTTAATTGTGAATAAAAAATATTTAAAACATTTTTAAATGCAATCAGGATGATTCGTGATGAGTTTCCTCCAACCGAACTTAATCATGTCAAAGCCGACTTTATACCTGCTTCCTATCTGGAATAACATCTCCCGATACATGAAGTATAAGTACACGACTGTATGCGTATTCCTGGTGTCTACAGGAAGCAGAGATGTGAGATTACTACAGAATAAACGTACCGTTACTGCGTCAGAGTAAACTCACCTGGAACACAGCAGAAAGGTCATTTATGGATCAGTAAAGTCTGATAAACTGTGATACAGTCGAAGATAAAACATGAACCTGAGCAGAAGTTTGTCCTGGTAGAACCGCGTATTTATCTCGTGTCTCAGATACACGAACGGAAAACTTTAATTTACTGTTTTTTTTAGTTAAAACAGTTTAAAAACGGAACATCTGGATGTTAAAACGCCGTTTTTCCAGCTGCAGTCGCAGGTTTTGGGATGATTTAGTTCTACATCGGTATGTTTGAATATAAAAACCGATATGCTGCTGCCTCTAAAGATCATCACTGTCATCCACGGCTAATCCAGCATCGTCTTCATCTTCATCCCGTCTCTTCTCTGCGATCTCTCCAGCTGGTAAAAGTCGGTCTCATCTGGACTCGTGTTCTGTCTTTGCTTCTTCATTATTCTAACCGAATCATCTAAGATGCGTGTTTACAACAGCTGGTGTGTTACATGTACTCACTGGCGCGACGTGTTGCCTAAAGCGAAAATCGTATGACATCACACGAGTCAGAAACAGAAAAGTTAATTAATGCGTCTTTAATCTGCACTGGTGTACAGTAAGTTTTACTATCTCGTTAATAAGACAGAAAACCTGCGACTGTAAAGGTGCCGTTTTGACCCGCAGCACCTGTAACTGATCGTTATCGTAATATTTGCGTGAGCTGTAACAACCTATAAAACTGACTTTACTCAAAATCAAAGTCATCGCCTCAAAAATATCAAGTTTTGATCAGCTTGACTGAGTTTAAGGAGCAGGAAGGACGTGAGTCTGTGACGTTAAATGAAGTGATGAATCTGAGTTCGTGGAAGAAACTAGGAGGAGAAACTTCATTTAATTTAATCCAGCCGATGATGATCTCTGTGGAAGCTTGTTATATTCACCTGAACAAAATCAAAATGTTCTATTTTTAAAAAATGGACAAAATTATTATTTTATTTTATAAAAAGAATGTTTTTTCTGAATTACGATCATTTTCTACAAAAAATATATATTAATAGATTATTTTACAAAATATACTTTTTTCTGAGTTAAAATAGTTTTTACAGAAAAATTAAAAATGTTCTGTTTTACTGAATTAACAAAATTGCTTTTTTTGCTGTTTTTTTATACATTTTTTTCATTTTTTCTAAATTAACACGATGATCTTAAAAAATGCAACGATTTATCCATAATTGAAATAATTTTCACAAAAAATCTAAACTGTTCTATTTTTCTGAATTAACAAAAACATTTTTTTTTACAAAAAATTGAATGACTGTTTTGCTCGATTAAAAAAATTTTCATAAAAAATTAAAATTGTTCTGTTTATCTTAAAAAAACAAGATTATTTTAATTTAAAAATCAAAATTGTTCCTTTTTTAAATGAAAGAAAATGTTTTCACAGAAAATGAAACAAAATATTGTTTTTTATAATGAGGATCATTTTAAACCTTTGCAAATTAACGAGATAATTTGTTCATTTATTTATTCATTTATTACAAAAAATAGAAATAATTTTCTGAATTTTTTTTGTTTAAAAATCTAAATTGTTCTGTTTTCTTAATAAACATTTTTTTAAAACAAAAAAAACATTCTTTTTTTCTAAATTTACAAAAAAGTTTTACAAAATTTAAACTGTTCAGTTTTTCTCAATTAATGAGTTTAAAAAAATCTGCTTTACTTTGTAAAAATAATGGATCTTTGGCAATTGAAGATTATTCCTTTTTTGTCAGATGTTTGTTGGCACTAGTTTGTTAAATCCAAAGGCAAGCACTGCAGCATACTAAGTAGGGTTCAATCACGTGATGTTAGTCGGCCAATCAAATTTAGATATGTGAAGAGCTGTTCATATCAACAAGATCAGCTGTTGGACACCGGAGGTTGCAGATGATGCAGCGTTTTCAACAAAGCTGCAGACGATGCAGTGTTTTCTAACGAAGCTGCAGATGATGAAGGTTGGCTAACAAAGCTGCAGACGATGCAGTGTTTTCTCACAAAGTTGCAGACGATGCAGTGTTTTCTAACGAAGCTGCAGATGATGAAGCGTTCGCCTAACAAAGCTGCAGACGATGCAGTGTTTTCTCACAAAGTTGCAGAACGACTGCAGTGTTTTTTAACGAAGCTGCAGATGAGGCAGTGTGAGCTACGTTTATCAGACAAGACAGCATTTTGAAAATAAATAAACTTACAGGTAATGACAAGGTTGTGGCCCCCTCCCTCAGTGTTACTGCAGAAGTTTGCTTTTAAATCCATTTGTTTGAAAACCCAGACCTGACTGCACAGAAGTTACTACTAGCTCCATACATGCAGCTGAATCAGACAGGGAGGGGAGGGGGGCAGCGGACGCTGCATAAACCGTTAGGAGAGAGGAGGGGGTGCTGCAGAATGATAGAACTACGTAGAATGATAGAACTACGTAGAATGATAGAACTACGTAGAATGATAGAATTCTACGTAGAATGATGAACTACGTAGAATGATAAGCTGCTGTCTGATTCAACTGTTTCTGAGCAGAGAGACAAAGCTGACAGACCATAAACAGGAACTTTGATTCTCACTCTGGACATTCACATGACCTCATCAGTGCACAACAGATCATATTATACACCCAAAACCCCAGAAAAGTGAAATTTGATGTGCAGATGATGCACTGTTTAAATGCAAAGGCAAGCATTGCAGCATACTAAGTAGGGTTCAATCACGTGATGTTAGTCGTCCAATCAAATGTAGATATGATGAAGAGCTGTTCATATCAACAAGATCAGCTGTTGTAAACCAGAGGTTGCAGATGATGCAGTGTTTTCTAACGAAGCTGCAGATGATACAGTTTTCTCACGAAGTTGCAGATGATGCAGCGTTTTCTAACAAAGTTGCAGATGATGCAGTTTTCTCACGAAGCTGCAGATGATGCGGCGTTTTCTAACAAGGTTGCAGATGATGCAGCATTTTTCAACGAAGTTGCAGATGATGCAGTGTTTTCTGACGAAGTTGCAGATGATGCAGCGTTTTCTGACGAAGTTGCAGATGATGCAGTGTTTTTCAACGAAGTTGCAGATGATGCAGCGTTTTCTAACAAGGTTGCAGATGATGCAGTTTTCTCACAAAGTTGCAGATGATGAGGCGTTTTCTAACGAAGCTGCAGATGATGCAGTTTTCTCACGAAGTTGCAGATGATGCAGCGTTTTCTAACAAGGTTGCAGATGTTGCAGCATTTTTCAACGAAGTTGCAGACGATGCAGTGTTTTCTAACAAAATTGCAGATGATGCAGTGTTTTCTTACGAAGTTGCAGATGATGCAGCGTTTTCTAACGAAGTTGCAGATGATGCAGCGTTTTCTAACGAAGTTGCAGATGATGCAGTGTTTTCTAACGAAGCTGCAGATGATGCAGTTTTCTAATAAAGCTGCAGATGATGCAGTGTTTTCTCACAAAGTTGCAGATAATGCAGCGTTTTCTAACAAAGTTGCAGACAATGCAGTGTTTCCAAACGAGGTTGCAGACGATGCAGTGTTTCCTAACGAAGTTGCAGACAATGCAGTGTTTCCTAACGAGGTTGCAGACGATGCAGTGTTTTCTAACGAAGTTGCAGACAATGCAGTGTTTCCAAACGAGGTTGCAGACAATGCAGTGTTTCCTAACGAAGTTGCAGACAATGCAGTGTTTCCTAACGAGGTTGCAGACGATGCAGTGTTTCCTAACGAGGTTGCAGACGATGCAGTGTTTTTCAAACGAGGTTGCAGACGATGCAGTGTTTCCTAACGAGGTTGCAGACGATGCAGTGTTTTCTAACAAAATTGCAGATGATGCAGTGTTTTCTACACGGTTGCAGACGATGCAGCGTTTTGTGATGAGGTTGCAGACAATTCAGTGTTTCCTAACGAAGTCGCAGATGATGCAGTGTTTCCTAACGAGGTTGCAGACGATGCAGTGTTTCCTAACGAAGTCTCAGATGATGCAGTGTTTCCTAACGAGGTTGCAGACGATGCAGTGTTTCCTAACGAAGTCGCAGATGATGCAGTGTTTCCTAACGAGGTTGCAGACGATGCAGTGTTTCCTAGCGAGGTTGCAGACGATGCAGTGTTTCCTAGCGAGGTTGCAGACAATGCAGTGTTTCCTAGCGAGGTTGCAGACGATGCAGTGTTTTCTAACGAAGCTGCAGACGAGGCAGTGTTTTCTAACGAAGCTGCAGACGATGCAGTGTTTCCTAACGAAGTCGCAGATGATGCAGTGTTTCCTAATGAGGTTGCAGACGATGCAGTGTTTCCTAACGAGGTTGCAGACAATGCAGTGTTTCCTAACGAGGTTGCAGACGATGCAGTGTTTTCTAACGAAGCTGCAGACGATGCAGTGTTTTCTAACGAAGCTGCAGACGATGCAGTGTTTTCTAACGAAGCTGCAGATGATGCAGTGTTTTCTAACGAAGTTGCAGACGATGCAGTGTTTTCTAACGAAGCTGCAGACGATGCAGTGTTTCCTAACGAAGCTGCAGATGATGCAGTGTTTTCTAACGAAGCTGCAGACGATGCAGTGTTTTCTAACGAAGTTGCAGACGATGCAGTGTTTCCTAACGATGTTGCAGACGATGCAGTGTTTCCTAACGAATGTTGCAGACGATGCAGTGTTTCCTAACAAAGCTGCAGACGATGCAGTGTTTCCTAACAAAGTCGCAGATGATGTAGTGTTTTCTAATGAGGTTGCAGACGATGCAGTGTTTTCTAACGAAGCTGCAGACGATGCAGTGTTTCCTAACGAAGCTGCAGACGATGCAGTGTTTTCTAAAAAAGCTGCAGACGATGCAGTGTTTCCTAACGAAGCTGCAGACGATGCAGTGTTTTCTAACAAAGTTGCAGACGATGCAGTGTTTTCTAACGAAGTTGCAGACGATGCAGTGTTTTCTAACGAAGCTGCAGACGATGCAGTGTTTCCTAACAATGTTGCAGACGATGCAGTGTTTCCTAACGAAGCTGCAGACGATGCAGTGTTTCCTAACAATGTTGCAGACGATGCAGTGTTTTCTAACGAAGCTGCAGACGATGCAGACGTTAGGACGAGATTGATTGGCTGTGTTTTAGACTTTTGGAGCAGAGGAGGAGAAAGTAGGTGAGGAAAGAAGGAAGCTGCTGCAGTGAAAGCAGGGAGCTTAGAAGCTTTGATCCTCTTGGCGCTTTTGCTTATCAGAAACATTCACAGTGACACCGCCACAAAAAGAGTTCATCATCCGAGCTTGGCGCCAGCGCTGCTTTCAGGCCTGCATGTGTGTTATTAAAGGCCCAGTTGTCTGTTTCAGTCCGGACCTTGTTGTCAGACCAGCACTTTCTCACTGTACCGTTTTTTTCCAGGTAAAATTTCACATCCTTCAGTCTCCAAACACCAGAGAAACAACGAATATATGTTCCTACAATTTATTACTGTCTGCCATCAGCCTCATTAAGGCCACTCTTGCCTTACGTAAAGCAAAGAGGCTAACGGTTGGATCAGGCTGTTCAGGCTGGCAGGGATGGCTTTAGATCCCTGGAAACTGGGTCACTGTAGAGGCACAGGGAAACAGGATAAAGCAAAGCAATATACAGACACAAATTATAACAAGTGTGGAGTCAGAGAGCACAAATCGACCCCCCCCAAAACAATTAAATCATTAGACATTTGATTATTGTTTACGGAGCCAAATAATGTGGAAATACCTGCTTTTAATGCTGCTTTCTATATATATATATATATATATATATATATATACATATATATGTACATTGTATTTTTTAATTTTTGTAGAAACTTATTATAGTGAGATTAATTTGGACTTTTACATTTTTATTAATATGAAACTCACCAATAACTGAAGGATAAACTACTAATTTTTAAAAATATTTTTTAGTCTGTACCATGATTTTGTCGACTGACCCACTTTTTCATCTTTTCTTTTATTTATTTATTTTTATAACAGGAAAAAAATAAGCAAACTTCCCTTCATTTCTTCCATGGACTTGGAGCTTTTCAGTGGCGTCTTTGAGAAAACAAATATATAAAAGGGGAGTTGCTGAAGTGGTGCGAGCTCCTTAAACCGCAGAATAGCAGCCCACTTCTTTGCCATGGAGTGTTCAGTAGCCATCCCTTAATCCCTCTTTCATTTTGCCGACAAATGCCAAGAATCTTGTCTGGAGACCCAATGGGAAGCTGATCGGCCAACAAAAGAGCAACGGTGCACAAAGAGCAAACAGGCAAAATGGGGTTGGGGAGTCAGAAGCCTCTGGCATCCGACTAACAGCCCATTTGTAAAGGATCCACGCCGGACAATAGCAAACAGAGAAACCACAACACATACGACAAACAATATGGCAACAACAAACCTAATGTCAGCTCTTTGGTTGGTCTTTAATTGAGCTCTTGTTGAGCTCAGCCCCCAAAGCTGCAGCGCTGCAGCTCTGCTGCATTTCACATTTATAGTTTCCAGCAAGTCTTTGCATTTCTCACACAAGCTTTTTTAACCTGAATGAAGAAAAATGAGGTGTTTAGGTGGTTTGTGTTGCTTTGCCTGATTGGTTTGTTCACCGGGTCTATTGAGGAGAATCTGCATTATTCAGCTTGGTTTGACCCGGCCCGAGAGTCCGTCACAAACCAGCTATTCACACGTTCCCAAACACACAGATTAATCCTCACGGCTCACTTCTCCAAATACAAGAAACAAAATCATCTATCTCTTAATTAAATTGTGGGAAAGATCACGTGCTGACAGATGACATCGGGACGAACGTTTCTTTGCCTTCTAACATGCATAAAAACACATTTTCATCCTCGGGGACGAGTCTGAGCGGACGGCGTCGAAAAATAAGAATAAAAAATAACCGTGCACATTTCTGCAAGAATCAACTTGTGCAGAAAACAAGCAGCCAGATTATCAGAGATGTGTTTTATTACATGCATGCAGTTAAAAAATATTTTCTGAAAGGAAAATCTTTAAAAGGAGGAAAAAAAAAGTGTGAAAGCAAAGCTGAAGTGTGCATAACTGATTATTCATATTAGCGGCGAACACAAAGTGAGTTGCGTTTGGAGAAATGGTTGTAGGAATTATTTTAGGGGGAAAATGCGACTCTGAAATCCTGTTTAAATTTCCATGGAGGGGTCCGCGCCTGGATCTATTAGATGGCTTATTCATGGTCTTCCTCATCAATCCATGAAGGAAATCACATTCAGCAAACGCAGCCATCCTGTGTAATTGGCTAGAAAATGACCTTAAATATACAGAGATTAGTGGGGCATAAAAGCCCAGTATTTTGGGGGGTGGGTCTTGTTGGGGTGGGGGGTTGCAGAATAAAATCTATATGCAGTTGAAAGGTATAAAAGTGGATTAATGCTCTTTTTCTGTCGCTGCTTTAACCTCATTTGATCCCAACGTTTCTCTGCTGAAGCTGTTTGTCTTTTTACCGAAAACGTCCGTCTAATTCTTTCTTTAACTCTTTAATATTTGCAGGAAGGTTAAAAAGATTCTCTTTGGACAGTAATAACAGGCATAAATTTTCCAGAGATAACAGCTAATACAGAAAACCTGAAACAGGAATGGGAAGACAAAGCTTTTTACTTTTGGTTTTTCATGTCACAACCAGCTGGTGGAGGTGAATCTCAGCTTTATTTCAACTATTTTATAATAATTAATCGTTGTCACTGAAAATTAGCCTCACCAGAGAGAGCAATAACACTGTGAAAATACAACTAAAATCAATAATAAGAAGAGAATAATGAAAGCAAAAACATCTCTAACTGTATTAGAGATGATTTAAAAGGCTGTTAAAGGAAGAAGGACGATTGATTTTTTAATTTTAACTGTTTTTATTTAACATTTGATCAAAATCTATATTTTTTTAAATAATAAACTGTGTGCATAATCATGTACAGCAGCTGTTTAGAAAATAATTCTTATAAATTTGTTTTTTACTTGCAGAAAATCAGTGAATGAGGGACAGAAGCTGTCATATTTTACACAAGATTTTTAGAAATGATTTAAATCTCAAACATATTAATCAGCAAAGATTTGGTTTCATTTTCTCTGGATTATTATGCACATTAGAATAAAGTAATGAGGATTGTTGAATATTATATTCTGAATGAATATTAGATTCTAATAAATAAACTAAACGCTTTTTAAAATTTCTAATTTACTGAATCATACAAATATTTTTAAACATTTGCCAAAAAATTACAGATAAAACTGTTCAAGTAATTAAGATTTCTTTAAAAAGAAAAAAAAAACAGTGTGTTGATATTTTTTCTGGCAGATTAAAGATTAATTTTCGGTGTAATTGGGGCCTGATGGCCCTCGTAATTGCAGCTCCTTCGTTTCAGTTTGCATTGCATTGTGGGAAAAACATCATATTCCAGCATGTGTGAAGGATTTGTTCATGTCAACCGCTTTATGTTAAACAGTTAAACTCGTCTCTGGATCCTGTTAATAATCATATTTCAGTAAAAACACAACCAGAATTCTGGATTCACTGAAACTGAAGCGGTTTATAGATAAAATCTGCTTCTCACGTCAATAAAACACCTTCACAAATAGAAACGATCTCCTGCTGCACACGAGGAGATGCTTCACTCGCCGACAGTCACTGATATAAACAGGAATAAATTCTGGTTTGGTTGGTTTTAATTTTCTTTACAGGCTGCAGAAACCGAACAAATCTGCTTCCAAACCTGCTTCTGACACACGAGCAGATGCAGAAAAGAGGCTCGGCTGTTGTTTTGTGGCTGCATTTAGCATTGAAGGAGTTGATGAACTCCTCCAGGTTTTTTTTTTAAAGAAAGGAAACAATATGAAGCAAAGGCTTGAGGCACGCAGGCTGACAGTTTATAAAGTGGCGGCCATTGTGGCCTTAAGGCAGATGCTTGAATACCTCTGAATAGACTCCCTCAAAGTGACACGATTGAACCAGACAACAGCAAAATGCTGAAAGGAAAGCTTCTCTGCAGAGCCGCCCGGGCTGATCGGCATTCGCACTGTTCCTGCTTTCAATGCATTTGCAGCTAAACGGGGAAACCTGCAGCCGTCGGTTTTTGTAACTGCTGTCGGGTGGAAGCAAAACCCCGAACCTGAAGCCTGCAGTCAGTCCGAGCAGCAGGTGCTTCAACGCCATGTTCCCCCACCATTTCATGCTTTTGAACCAAAACAAGGACGTTTTCTCTTTATTATCAAACATGTAAATGTTGCGGGTTTGTGTGCATGTTCTGGCCTCATGCAACACATTTTTATTATTTAGGTTTTTGTGATTATTAGGAACAATTTTTAATAAGCGAATATAAAAAACCTAAAAACACTCAAAGAATAAAATAAATTCAGCAAATATTTGTTATAATTTACTCAAGTCAGTCAAGATAAACGTATTTATTCCAGTTTGGCTGCTTCTGTACACAAACAGTGTGACGAAAACAAAACGTGACACGTTGCTGAATAAACCGCGTCATTTATACCTGATGTTTTTCATTTTCATTTTTTAGTTCACCTTTATTTTGTGTCATTGAGATCAAAGATCTCATTTACAAGGAGAGACCTGTTTTCATAAAAACAAAGAAAAAAAATGTCCAGGCAAGTTCACACCTAATAAAATAAACAAAATTTCCACAGTTAAATAAAATGGAACAACCCATTCTTGATCGTTTGAACATATCTGACGTTTTTCTTTGTTAAATTTATTCAGGTTTTATCACACAAATTTCATCTCTTTGCATCAAATCCACTCTTTGTTTTAGTCAGTCGAGTTAAATTATTTTAAATTCATCCTTAAAAGTTGAGCAGAAATCAACATCTGTGTTTGAAATTATAAAAAAGTATGTGGAAATACTTCCTGGATTACTCGTAGCCAGACATGGATGGGGTCCGATTCTCGAGAGCTGCAGTCCTGCAGGTTTTAGATGTTTCTCTATTTAAACACCTGATTCAAATGAATGTGTAACCGTGTAGAACCTGATCAGCTGTTGGACCCATTTTATTTAATCAGCTGTGTAGAGGAGGAAAGCATCGCCATTATTCATTTTTGTATTATTTGAATTATATATTAGACACTTAAAATGGCTCAACATGAGAATCTACACAAACATACAAGACAAACATCAAACTGTGTCCACACATACTGCTCTAAGAAAATACCTGTGGAAAAAAATAACATAAAATAAAAATGGACCAAAATAGACAGAAAACTGAAAGTTAAACAATAGCAAGTCGTAGTTAGAAGAGTTGGAGATGAAAAAGAACGTGTTGAGGAAGAATTGAGGATGAGGTCAAGAAGAGTTGAGGATGAGTTGAGGGGTAAGTTCAGGAAGAATTGAGGATGAGTTGAGGATGAGTTGAGAATAAAGCAGAAGAAGAGTTGAGGATGTGTTGAAGGATGATTTGAGGGTGAGTTCAGGAAGAATTGAGGATGAGTTGAAGATGAGTTGATGAATTGAGGATGAGTTGAAGATGAGTTGAAGAATTGAGGATGAGTTGAAGATGAGTTGAGGGTGAGTTCAGGAAGAATTGAGGATGAGTTCAGGAAGAGTTGAGGATGAGTTGAGGATGAGTTGAAGATGAGTTGATGAATTGAGGATGAGTTGAGGAAGGAGTTGAGGGATTAAGTTGAGGATGAGTTGAAGATGAGTTGAAGAATTGAGGATGAGTTGAGGATGAGTTGAGGATGAGTTGAAGATGAGTTGAAGATGAGTTGAAGAATTGAGGATGAGTTGAGGATGAGTTGAGGATGAGTTGAGGATGAGTTGAAGATGAGTTGAAGAATTGAGGATGAGTTGAGGATGAGTTGAGGATGAGTTGAGGATGAGTTGATGAATTGAGGATGAGTTGAGGATGAGTTGAGGATGAGTTGAAGATGAGTTGATGAATTGAGGATGAGTTGAGGATGAGTTGAAGATGAGTTGATGAATTGAGGATGAGTTGAGGATGAGTTGAAGATGAGTTGATGAATTGAGGATGAGTTGAGGATGAGTTGAAGATGAGTTGAAGAATTGAGGATGAGTTGAGGATGAGTTGAGGATGAGTTGAAGAATTGAGTTGATGAATTGAGGATGAGTTGAGGATGAGTTGAGATGAGGATGAGTTGAGGATGAGTTGATGAATTGAGGATGAGTTGAGGATGAGTTGAAGATGAGTTGATGAATTGAGGATGAGTTGAGGATGAGTTGAAGATGAGTTGATGAATTGAGGATGAGTTGAGGATGAGTTGAGGATGAGTTGAAGATGAGTTGATGAATTGAGGATGAGTTGAGGATGAGTTGAAGATGAGTTGATGAATTGAGGATGAGTTGAGGATGAGTTGAAGATGAGTTGATGAATTGAGGATGAGTTGAGGATGAGTTGAAGATGAGTTGATGAATTGAGGATGAGTTGAGGATGAATTGAAGATGAGTTGATGAATTGAGGATGAGTTGAGGAGAGTTGAGGATGAGTTGAAGATGAGTTGATGAATTGAGGATGAGTTGAGGATGAGTTGAGGATGAGTTGAAGATGAGTTGATGAATTGAGGATGAGTTGAGGATGAGTTGAGGATGAGTTGAGGAATTGAGTGATGAATTGAGGATGAGTTGAGGATGAGTTGAAGATGAGTTGAAGAATTGAGGAAGAGTTGAGGATGAGTTGAAGCCATGAAATATTCAGGGTTATTCTAGAGCTGAAATCAAGTTTTTGTGTTACCATTTTTATGTAAATTTCTCACATTTACGTTTGTGATTTTTTAAATCTTAAATTCTGGATATCGTGACATATGAACCGCACGGTGTCCGATACTTTGGAGAGGGAAGCCTGCAGCCCACGACCACTTCTGTAGTGTTGAAAATGAGGTTGTTCCTCTCAGCTGATTGGTTCCCTCCTGTTCCGATGAGTCTGGGGACGGTGATGTCCGTTCAGTCTGGTTAAATGTGCTGCAGGTGCTGATTCTGTTGGGCTGATGTGAGGAAACTGTCCAGGTTTGCTTTATGATGAATGTTCGCAGCTACGTCGTGAACTTTGGGTTTCGGTTTCACTTGTCGGTTTCAGCTCAGCTGTTATTCGTTTTTCAGCTCATTGCTGAGTCTTTATCTTGTTTCTGGTTTATTTTATTTCATTTTTGTTGTATGTGAACCTTGAACTGAGGGAAACTTTCACATCCAGAAAGAGAAGTAAGTCATACCCTGACTCTGTTACTATGGCAACTGACTAGAAAATAAACCTCCTTGCTGGCAGGTTTACCTGAGTTTCTATCAGGGGTCAGCAACTGCAGACGTTTCAGACCAGAGTCCTGCAGGTTTTAGATGTTTCCTGCTGCAACACCTGACTCAAATCAACAGGTCATCGAGATTCTGGTGCAGAACGTGAGACGTAGGAGGATTTAAATCAGGCGTGTAGGAGGTTGGAAACCTCTGAAACCTGCAGGACACTGGCTCAGGAGGTGGGTTGGTGATCCCTGCTGTAGACCATGGCTTCTCATCAGTAGGTGAGTTTGCAGGTACAGCTGAAGAATATGCATTTCTGTTTCACTTCTCCATGCGGCCGGCTGGAACTGTGCGTTTCTATGCACCACTGTGCGGCCCAAACCTGAAACCTACCAGCGAAGTCTTGCTGTGGGGTTTACCAGCAGGTGACTACGTTCACGTGACAGCAGAAGCAAAGACACAAGTTCATGTAAAACTTTAATGAGACTGAAGCTCCTGCATGTTTTCTGCTTCCGATCAGATATCTGAACCAGAGCAGTCAGAGGTGAAATGCTTTTCTGGAGCAGCTGGCATGGATTGTACCATGAGCAGACTCTCTGAAGGGGTGTTCCTGTGTAACTGATGGTTTTGGGGGATCTATGCACGGAGCCAGTATGAATATTTTATGGTCTGGACTGATTTTATTGGTGGCATGAATGCAAATCCATGTTTTGTGTCCGGGTTTAATTCTAAAGTGACTGTTAAGCTATTTTCTGGTAAAGAACCATATTTGTCCAAAATACCTTCTCTTGCTACTCAGCTGGAAGATCAGTCGTCTGTCAGTCCAAGTGTCCTTGGGCAAGGCACTGACCCCATGCTGCCTCTGGATGTGTTTATCAAGGAATGAGAGAAAATAACTTAGAAGTGCTCTGAGTGGTCAACACGTGGCAGAAAAAGTGATAAATAAGTACAGTTCAAGTATCATTTACTCCATGAAATCATAGAACCACATGGGTTCTCCCCACCAATCATTAGCGGTGTGCCAGAATATTGATACATGGAAATATTGTGATATTTTGTGTTGTGATATACAGTATTATCAGTATTAAAAAACGCAGTGATATATTTCTTTTAACCAACAAAATCTCACAAGATTTCATCATTCTATTTAAAAACTTTGTGAGATTTTGTTCCACCAGTGTTGGTCCAGAATGTAGAAAAGTATCGGCTTTCCACTGATATCTACAGTGGGTACGGAAAGTATTCAGACCCCTTTAAACTTTTTACTCTTTATTTCATTGCAGCCATTTGCCAAAACGAAAAAAGTTAATTTTATTTCTCATTAATGTCACTCAGCAAACCATCTGGACAGAAAAAATCAGAAATGTAGCCATTTTTGCAAGGTTATTGAATAAAACTGAAATATGTCATGTTCATAAGTATTCAGTACTTTGCTCAGTACTGAGTAGAAGTACTTGTGAGCTCGTGCAGCCGTGAGTCTTCTTGGTTCATTGTCTTGTTGGAAGGTGAACCTTCGGCCCAGTCTGAGCTCCTGAACTCTGGAAGAGCTTTTCTTCCAGGATCTCTGTACTTGGCCGCATTCATCTTTCCTTCAACTGCAACCAGTCGTCCTGTCCCTGCAGCTGAAAAACACCCCCATACCATGATGCTGCCACCACCGTGCTTCACTGTTGGGATGGTATTGGGCAGGTGATGAGCAGTGCCTGGTTTTCTCCACACATACCGCTTAGAATTAACTCCAAAAAGTTCAATCTTGGTCTCATCAGACCAGAGAATCTTATTTCTCTCAGTCTGGGAGTCCTTCATGTGTTTTTGGCAAACTCTATGCAGGCTTTCATATGTCTGCACTGAGGAGAGGCTTCCATCGGGCCACTCTGCCATAAAGCCCCGACTGGTGGAGGCTGCAGTGATACTGACTTTGTGGAACTTTCTCCATCTCCCTACTGCATCTCTGGAGCTCAGCCACAGTGATCTTTGGCTTCTTCTTTACTCTCTCACCAAGGCTCTTCTCCCACCATTGCTCAGTTTGGCTGGACGGCCGGGTCTAGGAAGAGTTCTGCTCGTCCCAAACTTCTTCCATGTAAGGACTATGGAGGCCACCGTGCTCTTAGGAACCTTTAATGCTGCAGAAACTCTTTTGTAACCTTGTCCAGATCTGTGTCTCGCCACAATTCTGTCTCTGAGCTCCTTGGACAGTTCCTTCCACCTCATGATCCTCATTTGCTCTGACATGCACTGTGAGCTGGAAGCTCTTATATAGACAGGTGTGTTTCTTTCCTAATCACGTCCAATCAGTTTAATTAAACACAGCTGGACTCCAATGAAGGAGTAGAACCATCTCAAGGAGGATCAGAAGGAACGGACAGAATATGAGTTAAATATGAGTCACTGCAAAGGCTCTGAATACTTATGACCATGTGATATTTCAGTTTTTTTCAATAAATTTGCAAAATTTTCCAAATTTCTGCCTTTTTCTGTCCAGATGGGGTGCTGAGTGATAAAAATGAGACATGAAATGAACTTTTTTGAGTTCAACAAATGGCTGCAATGAAACAAAGAGTAAAAAGTTGAAAGGGGTCTGAATACTTTCTGTACCTATTGTATGTGCATCTGCAGGTTCAACTTTACACACAGTAGAAAGCAAAAGTTAACGCGTGTGTCCATGTTTAATCGACCACCCAGTTGTTGGAGATTATAATGACTGAACTGTTTCATATGCACTGACGTGTGTTCTCATATCCTCCTTTAAGAAGAAACTGTGCACTTTGTTTTTACAGTTTTACCAATTTCACATGAATTTTTATCATTTTTGTGAAACTGATTGACAATATTTCATAATTAATTTTAAATGGATCCAGGGCTCAGCTAACTGCTCCATCACACCTGAACTTTGTCCCACATCCACTTTATAGCCCGTTTCTTAGCACAAATCAAGCTTTGTTTGACATTACTGCTTATTTTCAGCCTTCATTTAGTCCTGACCGTGTCAAACAGTGATATCTGTGCTTCAGAAATCATCAGAACCACCAACAAATCCAAAAAGCCATTATATGTCATGCTTATAAATGAAGATGCTCCATTTCAGCTCCTGATCCCCGTTTATCCGGCACATCTGTGGGATTTCTCTATGTTTATTTTCTGTAGAAAGCTGAGGGAATAGATGCTCGGCTCTTACTGGAAACCACTGCTGTGCTGGAACATTCAGCCTCGTTTCCAACCGCTAATCCACCAAATCTGTCTGACTTATAACTCAGCCTGGTGTCACTTCAGGAAAACACTAAAAACAGCTTTAAAACTGTGAGATGGAAACATTTTCTGAAGCGCATTAAGTAAAATATTGTTATATATAGACAGCTACTGTACCTCAGATAATAGGGCATTATCACGCTTACCGGAAGTTGCCGGCTTTTGGACACTTCCTCTTCCGGGCCATGTTAACGACAGCCGTTCCTGCTCTGTTATACTGTTTAAATCGGATAAACTCCAAACATATTTAAGTTTTCATTCTAGACTGAAGTGATACTGGATCAAAAGCTGGATCAAAGCGATTGATTTGCCGCGGTGAAGGACCGAACTTTATAATAAAACACACGTTTGTTTGTCGCCGGTGGGGCACAACACCGGCACTTCACAGCATGCTAGCATTAGCCAGCTAGCGTTTACTGATGTGCTTAACATTGTGCGTCTTAACACACACATACATCTGAAAATCGGGTCTGTACCGCCCCGTTTCCAGTGGAACAACTGGGGACTGCCAAGAAAGGAGACGCTTTCAGATGCTTGTGTGTTTTCAGCCGCACAAAGTTAGGCACGTTATCGAGCTGGCTAATGCTAACCTGCTAACATGACTGCGCAGTCTGCCGGCTACAAACAAACGTGTGTCGTTTTATTATAAAGTTCGGTCCTTCACCGCGGCGAATCGGTCGTTTTAATCCACTTCTTCCTTAGCATCACTTCAGTCTGGAATGAAAACTTGGCATTGGCGTTTATCCGATTTACAAAGTTTAACAGAGTAGTAGCTGGCGGACTACTGTTAGCAGGTTAGCATTAGCCAGCTCGATAACGTGCCTAACTTTGTGCGACTGAAAACACACAAGCATCTGAAAGCGTCTCCTTTCTTGGCAGTCCCCAGTTGTTCCACTGGAAACGGGGGGTACAGACCCGATTTTCAGATGTTTGTGTGTTTTATAATGTTAACACTTCTTACCCTACTGCTAATGCTAGCATGCCGGTGTTGTGCCCCACCGGCTACAAACAAACATGCTACGTTGTTTTATCATAAAGTTCGGCCCTTCACTCTGGAGAATCGCTTTGATCCACTTCCTCCTTAGCATCACTTCAGTCTGGAATCCGTGAAAATTTCAGTAGGGTTGGCGTTTATTCACGTTATCTACGAAGTAAAGCAGGGACATTGAACTGGGCCGGAAGTGGACCCTCTAAGTGTTTCAAACCGGAAGTTCGGAACACGGAAGCGTGATAATCCCCTATTACCTCCCATTGATCGTCTAGATTAGTCATTAAAGTCAGTTTTAACTGTTCGTAGTAGGTCGGTGATTACTGCAGCTTACTGGAGATGCTGCTGGTAAATCTCATCATCCACCACTGAAACTGGGCTGCAGGTCCTGTAATTAACGCTGTTATTTAGTGGTTTCCGGGTTTCTTATCAAGTCCTCAGGTTCAGACTGGACTTTGTGAGATGAGTGGAGTCTGGCGTTCTCCTGCCTGGTGGGAATGAGAACCTCGTGGTCCTTTCTGGAACCAGTTTCAGATGCCAACCTGGCTCCTGTTTCCTTTTGAAAGGATTTTTGGGCTCTAGTGGCCGTTTTATGTTATATGACAGTGGATAGACAGGAAAGGGGGTTAACAGTTGGGGGGATGACTTGCAACAAAAGGGTCCCAGGCAGGGAATCGAACCTGGGCCGCCTGCACGGAAGACCTGGGGCCTCAAAACACGGGGCCAGCAGGGGAAGATATATGACATAATAATGGTTTGCCTCAGAGAAAGCAGATATAAAAGTGTCCCTATTTGTATCTGTATATACATACATACATGTATATATACATATATATATATATGTATGTATATATATATGTACAATCAGAGAAAAATCATCTGTCAGTGAAATAAGTTGAAATTGAGTAATAATAAAGTAATGATAAATAAAAATTCTCTGAAAATTATGACATTGATTTTGAATTGTGGTGCGAAGGAAATATTAAAAGCAAACAAATAAAAAATAAAATAAGCAAACAAGCATGATGGGGCTCCGAAGCTAAAATTTTGAGGCAATCAGGTGTTTCTGTAACGTCCAATCAGACGTCTGCACCTGCTGACAGGTATGTTGGTCCATGTTCATGGGAAAGATGCTCTGATGTGTCTGGGACATTTTTTTTTTGTTTATTTTTTAAAAAGTATTATTTCCAACCAAAATTCAAAAGCAATATGTTATTTCAATAAATTATAATTTTGTAAATTTTTATTTATTATCAGTTTATTTAATTTCTCGTTATTTTAATTACTATTGTGAATTTAGCCTTTTCTTTAATTGGAGGGTTTGGATAAGTAAGTTGTATTTCTCAAAATATGAGAGATGCAACCTCAAAGTTGTCGGTATTGGCTGATATCGGATATTGGAAATAAGGAGATGAGCAATATCGGTATATCAGATATCGGTAATGAACCAATCACCATGGTGATGGTCACCAAAAATGAAATATTATCGGAGGTTTTTGGTGCTTCGTCTTCTGTTTTTGAATATCGCATATGAGACGTAGCATCCCAGTGATGCGTCATTTACACGGGACGATTAAAACGACTCGGTGCAGCGGAAACGGAAAGAAAACGACCCGTCATCAGATCCGATCCTCTCACCTTTTCCTCCGTCTCTTCCACACCCGTCTGCCTTCGACCAGAATCCGTAAAGCTGGGAAACAAGCACAAATCACTTCATTTTCTTTGCACTGCTCTGATTTTTAATCTACTTTCTCCCACAAAAAGATTATAGCACCGGTCTTAAAAACTTTTTGCAATTGCCTTATTTAAGCCTGCAGCTGTCCACTGAGGGCTTTGCTGTGTCAAGTATATCTTAAGAATGCCTCTTATTATTATATTTGCTCCCAGCTCTAATCTCTATCAGTATTTATATTGACAGTGGGCAATTTTTGTTTATGGCTATTTTTTATCTTCTGAAAAAGACATGCATTGCAGCGCCTGGGGTGGAAAGGAGATAAAGACTTTGCATTATTAGCAGTTTGCTAAGACATAATGCTCTGATAAAGCTAGCATCTATTGTGGGCTGGATTGAGTTCAGTGCC
The DNA here is from genome assembly GCA_023101725.1 of Atherinomorus stipes. Lineage (NCBI taxonomy): Eukaryota > Metazoa > Chordata > Actinopteri > Atheriniformes > Atherinidae > Atherinomorus > Atherinomorus stipes. Next base: position 237,884 of record JALJCO010012138.1, on the reverse strand, counting down.
AGTCGTGCGTGGTTTGTACCGACACCACGTGTTTAAGGATGCTCTCAAGTATTTTCTCTTACAGAGAACAAAATTTGCAATCTTTCAAGTCACTTTTTTTCTCCAGAAGACAGAAGAGTTTTTGAATCTGCTGGCAAATATTTGAACTTCCAACTTAAAAAGTGCGTACGCTGCACAGTCCGTGCTGCTTACTGCACACTTTTCATTCATTTATTGTGAGTAAATACTATTGTGTTGCAGCTGAATTGGAACAAAGACAGGAACAATGCTGAAGCGTGCGAATGGGAGCGCGTGCAGACGCATCGGCGGCGTTCGTTGCAGGCCTGCTCGCTGCTTCGCCTCTCCTCTGCCAGTACTCCAGCCCTTTGTTGGCAGACTGGCTCCTCGTGCCAACTGGCAGATTTGTTTGACTTTCTTTTGTCTTCTCTGAATAATTTTTTAAAATTTTGGCTTTGTAGCTCGGATAGTTGATGCTGAGACGTCCAATCAAGGCCTGGACGCAAACGTGACAACCTGACAGGCAAATGCGAGTCATTGAAAGGTGGAAGTTACAGAAACTCTGTGGCAAAATTCACAGTTATTGAAGAAAAGCTTTGTTCATCCGTGCAAAACGTGTTCAGATGAACTGGAACGAAGGATTTTTAGTGTCAGACGTGTTGCTACATCTGGACTTATAAAGATAAAATGTCATAATTAATCTGATTTCATGACTTTTTTTTGCATAATTCTGATCTTTCATCGAATAACTGGCTTTTTATTTAAAAAATATTACATAAAATCTCAATTATTGCTGAAATCTATAATTATGATTAGATATGATTATGACTTTATCTGATGATTATAACTAAATTTAATAATTGAAACATTTTATTTAATCTTTTAAACTTTTTATGTTGCAATTGTGACACAATTTCATGATGACATTTTATTCATAATTATTATAAAATCTTATACAAATATTTTCTATTTTGTGGCAAAATTTTATAATAGTGACTTTTTATCATAATTGTTATACTATAACAAAGTCCTTTATTTGATCATTTTAACCTTCTATGTTGTTATTTTGACAAAATTTTATGAAAATAACTTATAATAATTATTACAAAATATTATAATTACAAATTTTCATTTCACAATTTAAACTTTTTGTGTTGTGATTGTGTAAAAATGTCACAATAATGACGTTTTGTACATAATTATTACAAGATCTTATAACAAAGATCTTTTATTTTGTAATTTTAACTTTTTATGTTGTAAGAAAATTTTATAATAGTGACTTTTATTCATAATTGTTACAAAATCTTATAATTAAGAATTTTTATTTTATAATTTCAACTTTCAATGTTGTTATTTTGACTTTATTTTATTGTACTGATTTTTTTACAAATTCTGATAATTAAGACCTTTTATTTCATAATTTTAGTTATTTTTGTTATTGTGGCAAAATTTTATAATACTGACTTTTTTATCATAATTATTACAAAATCTTATAATTGAGACTTATTTCATAATTTGAACTTTTTATGTTATTGTGACAAAACTTTATAACTATGACTTTTTGAATGAGAACTGTTACAAATTCTGATAATTAAGACTTTTTTATTTTACAATTTTAATTTTTATGCTGTTATTGTGACAAAATTTTATAACATTGATATTTTTTATTGTAATTATTAAAAAATCGATCAATCAAGACTTTTTTTTCTCCAATTTTAACTCTTTATGTTGATATTGTGACAAAGTTTTATAATATTGACATCACGATTATTACAAAATGTCATAATTAAGACTTTTTATTTCATAATTTTAATGTTTTAATCACGTGATTATTAGAAAATCTTATAATTAAGACTTTTTATTTCATAATTTTAACGTTCTAATCACGTGATTATTAGAAAATCTTATAATTAAGACTTTTTGTTTAATAATTTTATTGCTTTCATCATGTCATTATGACCAAATCTTATAAAAACGTTCTATCTGATGATAAGGACTTTGAATCTCAGACTTATTCATCTTATCATGAATCATGGCAGTTTGTCCATATGTAGGTTTTGTGGCAGCATTGGGCTTCCGTACTGACGTCTCTGCACGTTTGACCTCTTTAATTCGTAAATATGCGTCCGTACTCTGCATGGCCGACTCTCTCTGGATGTGTTTACTGAAGTCTTGCAGAGTGTGACACGGCTGCTTGTGTCCTTTCACTGCCAGTGGCCCCCCCACACCTCCTCCCGGGGGGGGGGGTCCGCCTCACCGGGAGGCTCCTGTTGTTGGAGATGAGCCCACTTTGTATGACCGGCTGAGCAGAAAGAGGCCTGAAAGATCCAGCCCCCCCCCCCCCCATCCATCCCCCCCCTCCCACCCCCCCCCGAGCTGCTCACAATGACCAGCAGCCGCGTTGCAGTTCCACTTTCTCTGTTTACGGGTCTCTGAGATCCGCATCAGTCCAGATAAGACCTGCTCACAAAGATGAACCAGGACCAGGACCAGAACCAGAACCAGAACCAGGACCAGAACCAGAACCAGGACCAGGACCAGAACCAGAACCAGAACCAGAACCAGAACCAGGACCAGGACCAGGACCAGGACCAGGACCAGAATCAGGACCAGGACCAGGACCAGGACCAGGACCAGAATCATAATCATAATCAGGACCAGGACCAGGACCAGGACCAAGACCAGGACCAGAATCAGAATCAGAACCAGGACCAGGACCAGGACCAGAACCAGGATCATAATCAGGACCAGGACCAGAACCAGAACCAGAATCAGGACCAGGACCAGGACCAGGACCAGGACCAGGACCAGGACCAGGACCAGAACCAGGACCAGGACCAGGACCAGGACCAGGACCAGGACCAGAACCAGAACCATGAAGATGTGATGAGAAATGCTGGGAGAGAGTAGAGAGGAAAACCAGAACCAGAACCAGGACCAGGACCAGGACCAGGACCAGGACCAGGACCAGAATCAGAATCAGAACCAGGACCAGGACCAGGACCAGGACCAGAATCAGAATCAGAACCAGGACCAGGACCAGGACCAGGACCAGGACCAGAACCAGGACCAGGACCAGAACCAGAATCAGGACCAGGACCAGGACCAGGACCAGGACCAGGACCAGAACCAGGACCAGGACCAGGACCAGGACCAGGACCAGAATCAGAACCAGGACCAGGACCAGGACCAGGACCAGGACCAGAATCAGGACCAGGACCAGGACCAGGACCAGGACCAGAACCAGAATCAAAATCAGAACCAGAATCAGAACCAGAATCAGAATCAGAACAAGGACCAGGATCAGAACCAGAATCAGGACCAGGACCAGGACCAGACCCAGACCCAGGACCAGGACCAGGACCAGAACCAGGACCAGAATCAGAATCAGAACCAGGACCAGGACCAGGACCAGAACCAGAATCAAAATCAGAATCAGAATCAGAACCAGGACCAGGATCAGAACCAGAATCAGGACCAGGACCAGGACCAGGACCAGGACCAGGACCAGAATCAGAACCAGAACCAGAATCAGAATCAGAACCAGGACCAGGACCAGGACCAGAACCAGGACCAGAATCAGAACCAGAATCAAAATCAGAATCAGAATCAGAATCAGAACCAGGACCAGGACCAGAGCCAGGACCAGGACCAGGACCAGAACCAGAATCAAAATCAAAATCAAAATCAAAATCAGAATCAGAATCAGAATCAGAATCAGAATCAGAACCAGAACCAGGACCAGGACCAGGACCAGGACCAGAACCAGAACCAGAACCAGAACCAGAACAAGGACCAGAACCAGAACCAGAATCAAAATCAGAATCAGAATCAGAATCAGAATCAGAACCAGGACCAGGACCAGGACCAGAACCAGAACCAGAATCAAAATCAGAATCAGAATCAGAATCAGAACCAGGACCAGGACCAGGACCAGGACCAGGACCAGGACCAGGACCAGAACAAGGACCAGAACAAGGACCAGGACCAGGACGAGAACCAGAACCAGAACCAGGACCAGAATCAGAATCAGAATCAGAACCAGGTCCAGGACCAGGACCAGAACAAGGACCAGAACAAGGACCAGGACCAGAACCAGAACCAGAACCAGAACCAGGACCAGGACCAGAGCCAGGACCAGGACCAGGACCAGAATCAGGACCGGGACCAGGACCAGGACCAGAACCAGGACCAGGACCAGGACCAGGACCAGGACCAGAGCCAGGACCAGGACCAGGACCAGAATCAGGACCGGGACCAGGACCAGGACCAGAACCAGGACCAGGACCAGGACCAGGACCAGAACCAGGACCAGAACCAGGACCAGGACCAGGACCAGAGCCAGGACCAGGACCAGGACCAGGACCAGGACCAGAACCAGGACCAGGACGAGGACCAGAACCAGAACCAGGACCAGAATCAGAATCAGGACCAGGACCAGGACCAGAATCAGGACCGGGACCAGGACCAGGACCGGAACCGGAACCAGGACCAGGACCAGAATCAGGACCAGGACCAGAATCAGGACCGGGACCAGGACCAGGACCAGAATCAGGACCAGGACCAGGACCAGGACCAGGACCAGAACCAGGACCAGGACGAGGACCAGAACCGGAACCAGGACCAGAATCAGAATCAGGACCAGGACCAGGACCAGAATCAGGACCGGGACCAGGACCAGGACCAGAATCAGGACCAGGACCAGGACCAGGACCAGGACCAGAACCAGGACCAGGACGAGGACCAGAACCGGAACCAGGACCAGAATCAGAATCAGGACCAGGACCAGAACCAGAACCAGAACCAGGACCATGACCAGGACCAGAACCAGAATCAGGACCAGGACCAGAACCAGAATCAGAACCAGGACCAGGACCAGGACCAGAACCAGAACCAGAATCAGGACCAGGACCAGAACCAGAATCAGGAACTGGACCAGGACCAGGACCAGAACCAGAACCAGAACCAAAACCAGGACCAGAACCAGAACCAGAATCAGGACCAGGACCAGGACCAGAACCAGAACCAGGACCAGACCGGAACCGGAACCAGAACCAGGACCAGAATCAGAATCAGGACCAGGACCAGAACCAGAACCAGGACCAGAATCAGAATCAGAACCAGGACCAGGACCAGAACCAGGACCAGAATCAGAACCAGGAACATGAAGATGTGATGAGAAATGCAGGGAGAGAGAGAGAAAAACCAGAACCAGAACCAGGACCAGGACCAGGACCGGAACCGGAACCGGAACCGGAACCAGAACCAGGACCAGGACCAGGACCAGGACCAGAATCAGACCGCTGTTTCTAAATTCTAAGAAACACAAAAAAACCTTCTTCTTCTTCATAAACTCATAAGATCATTTGTGTAAATAACCAAATTCCCAAAAAAAACCCTGTTTTTGGGAATCGTTTTTTTCCTCAGGGAGAAGAAACTCCAGGTGGTTCGAGGATATCGCGCACATATCTGTTAGTTTTGTCCGAACAACTGTCATTAAGTTTGACTTGTTCTACAAAAGTTCAGGTATTTTTCTAATTTAGCACAAAGAATGAATATTACATCATTTATTTTCCAGCTTTGATATCAGTGTCAATATCAGTTATCAGCCACATGAGCTTTAAAATATCGGCATATTGGATATCGGCCAAAATTCCAATGTGCATCCCTAGAAAGACAGGAGCTTTTCAACAGGGAGCTGGTTCTGGTTCCTGGGTCCAGACTGGGAGCTGGTTCTGGTTCCTGGAATCAGACTGGGAGCTGGTTCTGCTTCTTGGGTCCAGACTGGGAGCTGGTTCTGGTTCTTGAGTCCAGACTGGGAGCTGGTTCTGGTTCCTGAACTAGACTGGGAGCTGGTTCTGGTTCCTGACCCAGACTGGCAGCTGGTTCTGGTTACTGGAACCAGACTGGGAGCTGGTTCTGGTTCCTGACCCAGACTGGGAGCTGGTTCTGGTTTCTGACCCAGACTGGGAGCTGGTTCTGGTTCCTGACCCAGACTGGGAGCTGGTTCTTGTTCCTGGATCCAGACTGGGAGCTGGTTCTGGTTCCTGGAACCAGACTGGGAGCTGGTTCTGGTTCCTGGAATCAGACTGGGAGCTGGTTCTGGTTCCTGGAATCAGACTGGGAGCTGGTTCTGGTTCCTGACCCAGACTGGGAGCTGGTTCTGGTTCCTGGAATCAGACTGGGAGCTGGTTCTGGTTCCTGACCCAGACTGGGAGCTGGTTCTGGTTCCTGGAATCAGACTGGGAGCTGGTTCTGGTTCCTGACCCAGACTGGGAGCTGGTTCTGATTCCTGAGTCCAGACTGGGAGCTGGTTCTGGTTCCTGACCCAGACTGGGAGCTGGTTCTGGTTCCTGAGTCCAGACTGGGAGCTGGTTCTGCTTCCTGGAATCAGACTGGGAGCTGGTTCTGGTTCCTGGAATCAGACTGGGAGCTGGTTCTGGTTTTTGACCCAGACTAGGAGCTGGTTCTGCTTCCTGACCCAGACTGGGAGCTGGTTCTGCTTCCTGGAACCAGACTGGGAGCTGGTTCTGGTTCCTGACCCAGACTGGGAGCTGGTTCTGGTTCCTGGAACCAGACTGGGAGCTGGTTCTGGTTCCTGGAACCAGACTTTGGAGCTGGTTCTGGTTCCTGGAACCAGACTGGGAGCTGGTTCTGCTTCCTGACCCAGACTGGGAGCCGGTTCTGGTTCCTGGAATCAGACTTGGAGCTGGTTCTGGTTCCTGACCCAGACTGGAAGCTGGTTCTGGTTCCTGACCCAGACTGGGAGCTGGTTCTGGTTCCTGACCCAGACTTGGAGCTGGTTCTGGTTCCTGGAACCAGACTGGGAGCTGGTTCTGGTTCCTGACCCAGACTGGGAGCTGGTTTTGGTTCCTGGAATCAGACTGGGAGCTGGTTCTGGTTCCTGACCCAGACTGGGAGCTGGTTCTGTTTCCTGGAACCAGACTGGGAGCTGGTTCTGGTTCCTGACCCAGACTGGGAGCTGGTTCTGCTTCCTGACCCAGACTGGGAGCTGGTTCTGCTTCCTGAGTCCAGTGAGTCCAGACTGGGAGCTGGTTCTGGTTCCTGACCCAGACTGGGAGCTGGTTCTGCTTCTTGGGTCCAGACTGGGAGCTGGTTCTGGTTTTTGACCCAGACTAGGAGCTGGTTCTGGTTCCTGACCCAGACTGGGAGCTGGTTCTGGTTCCTGGAATCAGACTGGGAGCTGGTTCTGCTTCTTGGGTCCAGACTGGGAGCTGGTGCTGGTTCCTGAACCAGACTGGGAGCCGGTTCTGGTTCCTGACCCAGACTGGGAGCTGGTTCTGGTTCCTGAACCAGACTGGGAGCTGGTTCTGGTTCCTGGAATCAGACTGGGAGCTGGTTCTGCTTCTTGGGTCCAGACTGGGAGCTGGTTCTGGTCCCTGACCCAGATTGGGAGCCGGTTCTGGTCCCTGACCCAGACTGGGAGCTGGTTCTGGTTCTTGGGTCCAGACTGGGAGCTTGTTCTGGTCCCTGACCCAGACTGGGAGCTGGTTCTGGTTCTCCCAGGCTGATCTCAGAGGAGACATGATGAAGATGATGCTGGATTATCCGTCTGTGGGTGAGACTCTCTGAGAAGGTCCAGTCATGCGTTCCAGTTAGAACCGGTTCTGACGAGTCCTGGTGGGGAGCAGCGATGCATCGGTGATGAACGACCAGTCGCATCAAAAACGGAAATTTCCGTTAACTGAAAGAAAACCCAGTTTTTTAAAAAACGACAAATGAAAAACTGTTTTGTGTTTTTACAAAATTAACTAAAATTATCAGAAAAACATCCGTAGTTTTAGTTTTAGTACTTTTATTTAATATTCGGCCTTTTGGGTTGATATGAAATCCATTTCTATCTGATCTGTCGACCCCTTTAAAGTTTACAATCACGGGGCCGTTTTTGTGGGCGGGGCTTAACTGGAGGCAAAAGCAGGACATGTTTGACGTTTTCAGTGTTATATTGCAGACTGGGGTCATTCAGCCAGATTATTTAATCTGTAAACTCAGCAGTAATGATGATCGCCTCCGTTCAGTCTTTATCTTATTACATTCAACCATAGTTGTCTTGGTTTTTTCTGAGGACTCGTGTCCGCTGGTGTCCTAAAAAACTTTCATTTACCGCCACAAACGTCTGGAACCCAAACACACAACATGACGCCATTTTAAAGTCGTAATGACACCTGAGGAAGCTCGTTTCTACAGTCGTCGCTAAAACTAACTGAACTGATTGGTTAAATATCGGTTAAATATCGGTGGGGTGGCCGATATAGGCCGATACCGATATGGGACTGATTATATCATGTAAGAACTCATAAAAACCAGCAAACCTGCACAGAAACTAACTAAAACTAACTGAACTGATCGGTTAAATAGTGGTTAAATATCGGTGGGGTGGCCGATATAGGCCGATACCGATATGGGACTGATTATATCATGTAAGAACTAATAAAACCAGCAAACCTGCACAGAAACTAACTAAAACTAACTGAACTTATCGGTTAAATATCGGTTAAATATGGGTGGGGTGGCCGATATAGGCCGATACCGATAAGGGACTGATTATATCATGTAAGAACTAATAAAACCAGCAAACCTGCACAGAAACGAACTAAAACTAACCGAACTGATCGGTTAAATATCGGTTAAATATCGGTGGGCTGTCCGATATAGGCCGATACCGATAGGGGACTGATTATGTCATGTAAGAACTAATAAAAACCAGCAAACCTGCACAGAAACTAACTAAAACTAACTGAACTGATCAGTTTAATATCGGTTAAATATCGGTGGGGTGGCCGATATAGGCCGATACCGATAGGGGACTGATTATATCATGTAAGAACTAATAAATACCAGCAAACCTGCACAGAAACTAACTAAAACTAACTGAACTGATCAGTTTAATATCGGTTAAATATCGGTGGGGTGGCCGATATAGGCCGATACCGATAGGGGACTGATTATATCATGTAAGAACTCATAAAAACCAGCAAACCTGCACAGAAACTAACTAAAACTAACTGAACTAACTGAACTGATCGGTTAAATATCGGTTAAATATCGGCGGGGCGGCCAATATAGGCCGATACCGATATGGGACTGATTATATCATGTAAGAACTCATAAAAACCAGCAAACCTGCACAGAAACTAACTAAAACTAACTGAACTGATTGGTTAAATATTGGTTAAATATGGGTGGGGTGGCCGATATAGGCCGATACCGATATGGGACTGATTATATCATGTAAAAACTAATAAAAACCAGCAAACCTGCACAAAAACTAACTAAAACTAACTGAACTGATTGGTTAAATATCGGTTAAATATCGGTGGGAGTGGCCGATATAGGCCGATACCGATAGGGGACTGATTATATCATGTAAGAACTAATAAAAACCAGCAAACCTGCACAGAAACTAACTAAAACTAACTGAACTGATTGGTTAAATATCGGTTAAATATGGGTGGGGTGGCCGATATAGGCCGATACCGATAGGGGACTGATTATATCATGTAAGAACTAATAAATACCAGCAAACCTGCACAGAAACTAACTAAAACTAACTGAACTGATCAGTTTAATATCGGTTAAATATCGGTGGGAGTGGCCGATATAGGCCGATACCGATAGGGGACTGATTATATCATGTAAGAACTAATAAAACCAGCAAACCTGCACAGAAACTAACTAAAACTAACTGAACTGATCGGTTAAATATCGGTTAAATATCGGTGGGCTGGCCGATGTAGGCCGATACCGATAGGGGACTGATTATGTCATGTAAGAACTAATAAAAACCAGCAAACCTGCACAGAAACTAACTAAAACTAACTGAACTGATCGGTTAAATATCGGTTAAATATCGGTGGGGTGGCCGATATAGGCCGATACCGATAGGGACTGACTATATCATGCAAAAACTAATAAAAACTAGCAAACCTGCACAAAAAACTAACTAAAACTAACTGAGCTAACTGAACTGATTGGTTAAATATCGGTTAAATATCGGTGGGGTGGCCGATATAGGCCGATACCGATAGGGGACTGATTATATCATGTAAGAACTAATAAAAAACAGCAAACCTGCACAGAAACTAACTAAAACTAACTGAACCAACTGAACTGATTGGTTTAATATCGGTCAAATATCGGTGGGGTGGCCGATATAGGCCGATACAGTTAGGGGACTGATTATATCATGTAAAAACTAATAAAAACCAGCAAACCTGCACAGAAACTAACTAAAACTAACTGAACTAACTGAACTGATCGGTTAAATATCGGTTAAATATCGGTGGGCTGGCCGATATAGGCCGATACCGATGGGGACTGATTATATCATGTAAGAACTAATAAAAACTAGCAAACCTGCACAGAAACTAACTAAAACTAACTGAACCAACTGAACTGATTGGTTAAATATCGGTTAAATATCGGCGGGGTGGCCGATATAGGCCGATACCGATAGGGGACTGATTATATCATGTAAAAACTAATAAAAACTAGCAAACCTGCACAGAAACTAACTAAAACTAACTGAACCAACTGAACTGATTGGTTAAATATCGGTCAAATATCGGTGGGGTGGCCGATATAGGCCGATACCGATGGGGACTGATTATATCATGTAAGAACTAATAAAAACCAGCAAACCTGCACAGAAACTAACAGAAACTAACTGAACCAACTGAACTGATTGGTTAAATATCGGTTAAATATCGGTGGGGTGGCCGATATAGGCTGATACCGATGGGGACTGATTATATCATGCAAGAACTAATAAAAACCAGCAAACCTGCACAGAAACTAACAGAAACTAACTGAACCAACTGAACTGATTGGTTAAATATCGGTTAAATATCGGTGGGGTGGCCGATATAGGCTGATACCGATGGGGACTGATTATATCATGTAAGAACTAATAAAAACCAGCAAACCTGCACAGAAACTAACTAAAAACTAACTGAACTAACTGAACTGATCGGGTAAATATTGGTTAAATATTGGCGGGTTGGCCAATATAGGCCGATACCGATATGGGACTGATTATATCATGCAAGAACTCATAAAAACCAGCAAACCTGCACAGAAACTAACTAAAACTAACTGAACCGATCGGTTAAATATCGGTTAAATATCGGCGGGGCGGCCAATATAGGCCGATACCGATAGGGGACTGATTATATCATGTAAGAACTAATAAAAACCAGCAAACCTGCACAGAAACTAACTAAAACTAACTGAACTGGAAAACAAAAAGTCAAAACGAAATAAAAATGGAAACTAATTAAAAATCCAAAACTATTTTAACCTTGAACCTGAACTGCAGTGGCTGCGCGCTTTGCAGGTCAGAACCGTGAGGATGCCCTCGATGGAAAGTTAGAGATGCTGGTGAATCTGAGGAGGAGGAGGAGGAAGAGGAGGAGGAGGAGGAGGAGGAGGAGGAGGGGGGGGGTCACCTCCTCTCTCCAGCTGGTAATGGAAAGTGGAGATTATGGTAATGAGACAGACGCCTACAGCCGATAGAGGGGCTAAACCTGGACCTCATCTTTGTCTCTGCTAGATCCGTCCACCGGCGAGCCATCTCTTATCACAAACACACACACCGTCCCCCACAGACAAACAAACAAACAAACAAACAAACAAATCTAACGGTCCAGTTCAAACAAAAACCAGGAGTTTATCGTTGCATTAAAACAGGACCGTGTTATTGCTTAAAGGGGAAGTTCTTTTTTTCCAGCGTGGATCTATTTTCTATCATGAATACGTTCATCCCCCCCCCCCCCCCCCCCCCCCCCAGACAGTTTTGGTGCAACTTGAATTCCTTCAGCAGATATTTAGATCCAGATCAGCGTTTGTCCGATAATGGAAGTCAGTGGTGTCCGAAGTCCGTCCTCAAACTGTCCTGACGGTTTTCCGCACGTCCGTGCACCAGCAGCTGGTGCAGGGACGTGTCGGAGAAGGAGACATGGAAAACCTGCAGGGTTGTGGCCGTCGAACGCGCGATCTCACGAATAGGAGGTACGATGTTCTACTGTTTAAGCTATAAAAATCTACTAAATGACGTTTCCAGTAAATTCTGGATGCTACCCACTCAGGACACTTGGATTACATTGGACGAGCAGGATGGAGGAATATTGACACGTTTTTGTGGACTTTTATGGACCTTTTTGCTGTGAGTGGCGGTGAATCCTATTGTAGACAGTTTCTGAGCATCACAGATAGGATGCGTGCGCAACCAGGGGGCAAGAAAACCCAGGAAAAGCATAACTGAACTATGAGAAGACGAGTGTTTACATGCAAGACTCCACTTTTAATGCAGATGAGGTCACGAGAAAACCCCCCCCCCTTTTATTTTCCTTTCCCAAACTAGCTTAAACATTTCTCTTTGCTGTTTCTCCGTGAAAACTATTTTTTACCGGTAAATTCACCTGGTTGTTTGAAAATAATCTCTGGGGCAACACATGAAACACTTTTGGTTTAGCCAAAGGTCTTTAGGACCCAGCAGACAGCTTCACAATCTACCAATGCAGGTACCAGCCAGTGCTGAATTGCCGCCTTCTGCTGGCTCTGATTGGCTGAAAGTCCTGTCAGTCTTTCCTTCGGGGGTCTAGATACGTTCTACTGGCTCTAATGAACTGATTGATGTCTCATTTACCAAAATCAACTAACCCGTTGTGGAGTTATGGGTCTGCGTAACCACAAACAGCAGGTTAGGACGCTGTGAGGGCGTGTGCAGAAGCAGACGTCATAAATCTGCAGTTTCAGGAGGTTTCTGCTGTTTTTATAAAAGATATTTATTATAGAGGAATAATAATAATGTGGCATGTTGGAAAATAACATCACCAACTGCACCAAATTGTGCCAAAGTGGCCATTTTGGAAACGACGCCTGAACTTTTTGTAAAGATAAACTCTGTAATTCTGTTCTGCTTTACTTTAGAAGGGGGGGGGGGTCTCTACAGGAACAATGTCAGCATATTTTATTTTGGATTGAAACAGATTAACAGCTTCTAAACCCTTATTTCAGAGAGTTACTGATGCTGAAAGTGTGTTTTTTTTTAAGGTGAGGTTTGAAATTTTGCTGTTCCATCTTCATTTCCTCTTCACCAGTAACAAATATACTTATATTTACACATCTGCATAAATCTCACAAGTGTTTTCTATAATTTGACATCACATTTATTCAAATAGGCCACGTGGTTGCAGAGATACACTCATTTTAATTATGTATGCAATGCAAAATGCGAAAATGCAAGTATGCAATTTTGATAAAAATGGGCTCAGGGTTAAAAAAAAGATTTTTTTTTTTCTTGTAATAAGCAAAAAAAAATTCTGCTAATGAAACAAGCAAAATTTTCTAGATAGGATTTCTTGAAATAAGATGCATCGCCCTAAAATAAGTTCCTTTATCTCACTAACATGTTTCTCTTCAGGTAATTTTGTCTTATTTTGAGTGTGATGAGATGTTTAGACTTGAAATTTAAAAAGCATACCTGCTTAAATGTGAGTTTTTGCAGTGAAACGTAATAGAAACACACAACAGCAACAATGAGTCAGCATTTTTTTTTATTTGTCATCAAAATACAGATTTATACGATATAATTTCAAACACAACGGTCTCTGTTTCGTCAGGTTACTCCACATTTTTATGAATGAGTGTTTGGCCGTAGATGCAGCACAAACAGGCCTTTTTGCCCCCTGGTTGCCTAGCAACCGCCAAGTTTGTAAACGGGAAACCAGCTCGTCAGACTAATTAGTGGTGATTGTGGAAATCATGTTAGTTCCAGCGTGATTACGCCGCGCTCAGCGTCCTCACACCGCGGCCCGCTGCCGCCGAGCACAGGGAACTGGACTCAGACGTCTCCAGTCCTGCTGATGAGAGGAGCTGCTTTTTCCCACTGATTGCTCCGTCATTGAACGCACCTGACTGCTCTCCTGCATCTGCTTCCCTAAAAAACACGGAGGAGAAAAGTTTCTTTCTTTTTTACTCTCTAGAGAATAAAACTGCACACGGACTGCAGAGACTCGGTCCTGCAGAGACTCTGTCCTGCAGAGACTCTGTCCTGGAGGGACTCGGTCCTGCAGAGACTCGGTCCTGGAGGGACTCGGTCCTGCAGAGTCTCGGTCCTGGAGGGACTCGGTCCTGCAGAGACTCGGTCCTGCAGAAACTCGGTCCTGCAGGGACTCGGTCCTGCAGAGACTCGGTCCTGGAGGGACTCGGTCCTGCAGAGACTCGGTCTTGCAGAGACTCTGTCCTGCAGAGACTCGGTCCTGCAGAGACTCGGTCCTGGAGGGACTCGGTCCTGCAGAGACTCTGTCCTGCAGAGACTCTGTCCTGCAGAGACTCGGTCCTGGAGGGACTCGGTCCTGCAGAGTCTCGGTCCTGGAGGGACTCGGTCCTGCAGAGACTCGGTCCTGCAGGGACTCGGTCCTGCAGAGACTCGGTCCTGCAGGTTTTGGACGTCTCCTGCTCCATTTCCTGAATCAGATTTGTTCGAACATGCTCGCTCAGAACTTAAACAACCAACAAACTGTTAGAGAGACATTTAATCTGAATCAGGTTCTGGATGCGAGACGCATCTAAACCTGCAGGACGGCGTCTCTCCTGGACCGAAGTGGGACACCAGCTCACCTTCCTTTCCACCTCCTTCATCATGTCCTCTATCTGAACTGAATGAGACACCAACTCCTGGTGAGGAAACCAGTTTAGGTTCAGTGATGTCATCAACTACGGATGTTCAAAATGAGCTTTTTTTTTTACCGATATCTGATATACCGATATTGTCCGACTCCTAATTTCCAATATCAACCGATACTGATCTATGCAGACAACTGTGAGGTTGTATCTCATATTCTGACAGATATAACTATATTCTGCTCTGAGAGCAAAGAACCCAAAATATCCTCAACTCAGCCAGAGAAGTTCATTTTGGACATCTGGCTGCCAGATATCAGATATCAGATACTAGCAGGTATTAGACACTACTAATATCAAATTGATTTTCAAAAACAATCCATCTATTTATTTGCAAAAACTCGTGAGATTTTATTGTTCTGTTAAAAAATGTCACGATATTTCATGAATTTCTGAAAGATTTTGTAACAGAACGATGGAATATCGTGAGATTTCATTAGTAAAATAGATCGATACCGTGTTTTCAAATGTCAGTATGATATCAGCTTATGAAAATATTGCAATATTTTAGTGTATCGATATTTTTTCCCACCCCTAATCTTTAGAAGTTTTAAAGTCTTGTTTTTGAAGAAGTTTGTTCTGTTTTTTAGACTTTAGAAAGAGCAGGCTTATCGTTTAAATATCAGTTAAATATCGATGGGGTGGCATATATAGGCTGATACCGATATGGGGCCGATTATATCGTGCATCCCTAGAAACTTGTAAGTAAATATTAAATAGAAACATTAAACTTGTGATTTACATACATGAAAAACTGCTGCCTGAAGAGATGCCTGTCTGTAAATTACGCCACGAGGGGGTATCACCATCACAAAAAATGCAAATATCGGACTAAAATATCAGCGGGCCGATGTATCGGTCTATCCTTATCCTGTACAGTCATGGAAAAAATGAAGAGACCAGCCTTGTTTTCTTGTTTCTTGGTCATTTTAATGCCTGGTACGACGACAAGTACATTTATCTGGACAAATATAAAGATAACAACAAAAACAGCTGATAAGAGTTTAATTTAAGAACTGATATTTAGCCATTTTCATGCTTTTATTGATAAGTGATTTTGGTTTATAAGTTCTTACATCAATATCTATGGTATTGTGTTGCCAAAATCAGCTTTTAGGTATTCTAGATTTTCTTTTCTGTCTCTTTTAGTCACATGATTCCCACCACAGTTACTGTAATACTGTAATGTAATCGAGATTATGTAATACTCGATTACATAATCGGTATTTTTGATGACAAAGTCGGTTTCTAAATTATTTGCATGGCTGTATCTACTGTATGACACGGATACACACCAAGATTTTGTATCCGTTAATTTTGGATTTTTCAGTAGTTTCAGTTTTTATTTAGTTTTGACTTTTTGTTTGCTAAGTTTTAGTTTCTTTTTTATTACTTTCAGTGTTAGTTTTAATTTTTTTTTTTTTTTTTGTAAATCATAGGTATTTGTCAGGTGTGACATTGAAAATCAATCAGAAAGTCACAGGTAAAACTGGTAGAGTGAAGTAGATAGATTGAATAGAAATAGATTTTTTAATTAAATAAATTTACAAAGACCAAAACTGAGGATGTTTTTGCAGTAATTGTAGTTGGTTTTAGGCAGATTTGTAAAGACACAATACAGTTTCAGTTAGTTGTTGTTTTTTTTTTTAAAAAAAAAAAAACTGTAATTTTTTTTTCAGTTAAAAACATGTTTTTTTTATTTCAGTTTTTTTTTTTAGTTTGTCTTTTTGAGCAGGTTGCTAGTTTTTATTTTTTGGAAAATGCTTAGTTTTAGTTTAGTTTTTATTACTTTCATTGTTAGTTTTTTTTTTCTTTTTGGGTAAATCATCGGTAAATTAAAGGTTCTGGTGTGACGGGTCACGGGTAAAACCAGTAGAGTGAAGTAAATAGGTTGAATAGAAATAGATTTATTTATGAAATAAAGACCAAAGACCAAAACTGAGGATGTTTCTGCAGTAATTTTAGTTGGTTTTAGTCAGTTTTGTAAAGACACAATACAGTTTCAGTTAGTTTTTGTTTTGTTTTAAAAAAGACATTTTTTTCAGTTAACATGTTTTTTTTTATTTCAGTTTTAATTTTTTTTTTTTTTTTGTAGTTTTAGTTAATTATAATCTTTATACGGACTGAAAATTCTTCCTTCTCTATTGTAAATAAAACCATCAATTCTGAAACACAAAGTGGAAAAATGTTCCTGCTTCGGGTGGTTCAAAGGAAAAAAATCAGGAAGCCTCAGGACCATTTTTTCCCTTTTTTTTCTTAGGAAGAGGCCAAATTTATGCAAAATGTCCTTACAAAGACTGCGAGGAAGAGTCAGAGATAGGGGGCTGGTTTGGCTTCCTCCCCCCTCCTGCTCCCACCTCTGCCCCTCTCTCTCCTGCCCTAAATCCAGCAGCTTCTGGAGAGAAAACAAATAGAGTCCATCCTTTTGCAGCAGCACCCCGAGGACTCGGAGGTGCCTTTTGGAAACCGATCCCAGCCCACTGCAACAGCCTCAAGTGTTGTCACGCTGCATTAGAGCAAAATTGCTTTGCAACAATCCCCCAACCCCATCTGTCCACCAACCTACCAGCAAAGAGGAAAAAACAAGACCTGCAGAGCCGAGGCTTTCTCATGTGCAACTGTATATTTGTTTCCTTGCATTTGTTTTTAGGAATGCAAATCTTTGCGGGGACTAAATTTTAAAAGAATTGATTTAATTAATGCAACAGCATGTCCTGCAGCCACGTGTAATCCGGTGAGGATTCTCTAGTGGCAGCTTTCTGGCTCGGGGAGCACAAAGAGATATTCTCCCTGAGATTCTTGCACTGGTCTGTAATGGGAGCCGCGCACTAATCCCATAAGTCCTTGTTTAATTAAACTACAGAGCAGACCCTGTAGTTGTCTACAGCAGCTTGATGGGCCTCTTCCGTCGTACCGCTCGAGCATCTTCTGCAGATAAAGCAGACGAGACGGCGTCCACGCCGAGCCAAGGTTCTTATAGTACACTAAAACTAACGAAAAAACGAAAACTAAAATTAAAAAAACATTTCAGTTAACTAAAATCAAAATGAAAAAGACAGTTTTTAACAAAACGATAACTGAAACTGTATCATATCTTTACAAAACTAACTAAAACTAACCAAAATTATTGCAGAAACATCCTTAGTTTTAGTCTTTGTAAATTAGTATAATACATAAGCCTTTTGGGTTGATTTAAAATTTATTTCTATTTAACCTTTTTACTTTGCTCTACTGGTTTTACTCCAAGTAACTTTCTGATGATTTTGAATGTCGCACCAGACAAACACCTCTAATTTACCGAAAAGAAAACCCCAAAAACTAAAACTAACACTGAAACTAATAAAAACTAAACTAAAACTAAACATTTCACAAAAATAGAAACAAATAAAAATTAGCAAATGTGCTAAAAAAACTAACTAAAACTAACTGAATTGAAAAACAAAAAGTCAAAACGAAATAAAAACTGAAACTACTTAAAAATCCAAAACTATTATAACCTTGGTCCGAGCTGACGGTCAGACTCCAGTGTGAGGAGAACCCTGACGGGGCGTTTGATGATGTGGTGGTGATTCGGTCCGTCTTTAAATGCCGGATCAAATCCAGCTGCAACAAAACTGCTCGTCTTTTTCTCACCGTGTAGTTCATGTGTCACATCTTTCCTCATGTTTGTGCATTTAAACCCCGACTGTGTCTAAATGTGCTTTGCTCCAGTTATTGTAATCTGTTCAATTCTATTGCTGCAAACGCTCACCTGATACTTTATTACGTTAGAACCGGGTCAGAACCCCCTTTTTCATTCCTGGTGTGAAACATCCAACCAGGTTTTTGCTCAGAAACTTTGCTCTATGTGGACATGAAAGCATCACACAGTAGCTGCAGATTAATGATGAGAATCTCCCGTTCAATCAAATCACAATGAGAATCTCACATTCCACCTCATCCTGATGAGAATCTCCCGTTCCACTACATCACGATGAGAATCTCCTGTTTTACCTCATCCTGATGAGAATCTCCCGTTCCACCTCATCCTGATGAGAATCTCCCGTTCCACCTCATCATGATGAGAATCTCTCGTTCCACCTCATCATGATGAGAATCTCCCGTTCCACCTCATCATGATGAGAATCTCCCGTTCCACCTCATCCTGATGAGAATCTCCCGTTCCACCTCATCCTGATGAGAATCTCCCGTTCCACCTCATCCTGATGAGAATCTCCCGTTCCACCTCATCCTGATGAGAATCTCCCGTTCCACCTCATCATGATGAGAATCTCCCGTTCCACCTCATCATGATGAGAATCTCCTGTTCCACCTCATCACGATGAGAATCTCCCGTTCCACCTCATCGTGATGAGAATCTCCCGTTCCACCTCATCACGATGAGAATCTCCCGTTCCACCTCATCACGATGAGAATCTCTCGTTCCACCTCATCATGATGAGAATCTCCTGTTCCACCTCATCGTGATGAGAATCTCCCGTTCCACCTCATCACGATGAGAATCTCCCGTTCCACCTCATCATGATGAGAATCTCCCGTTCCACCTCATCGTGATGAGAATCTCCCGTTCCACCTCATCCTGATGAGAATCTCCCGTTCCACCTCGTCATGATGAGAATCTCCCGTTCCACCTCATCGTGATGAGAATCTCCCGTTCCACCTCATCACGATGAGAATCTCTCGTTCCGCCTCATCGTGATGAGAATCTCCCGTTCCACCTCATCCTGATGAGAATCTCCCGTTCCACCTCGTCATGATGAGAATCTCCCGTTCCGCCTCATCGTGATGAGAATCTCCCGTTCCGCCTCGTCATGATGAGAATCTCCCGTTCCACCTCATCCTGATGAGAATCTCCCGTTCCACCTCATCACGATGAGAATCTCTCGTTCCGCCTCATCGTGATGAGAATCTCCCGTTCCACCTCATCCTGATGAGAATCTCCCGTTCCGCCTCGTCATGATGAGAATCTCCCGTTCCACCTCATCCTGATGAGAATCTCCCGCTCCACTGTTGCTATGGTGTTTTGGTGCCGTTTCTCCTCCAAACATGTTGTGTCTTATGACATCTGCAGAGTTCAGTTCTGGTCTCATCTGACCAGACTATGTTTCCAGAATGTCATGGGTTTGTCCAGATGTTGTGTTGCAAACTTCAAACCAGCATCAACCTGCTTCTTCTTCAGAAATGGAGTCTTGCGTGGTGTGCGTGCATGAAGGCCATGGCGGTTGAGTGCATTCCTTCTTGTTTTCTCTGAAACAACTGTAGCTGCTGGTTCCAGGTCTTTCTGAAGCTCTCCACGAGTGGTCCTGGGCTGTTGGAGAAGCTTTCTGATGATTGTTCTGACTCCTCTGTCTGAAATCTTGTGAGGAGCACCTGGCCGTGGCCGCTTTATGACCATGCCGTGTTCTTTCCACTTCCGGATGATGGTCCCAATGGTGCTCACTGGAACTTTCACAAGTTTACAAATGCACCTGGAACCAATGCCTTCAGTGTGTTTGCAGTAATAAGGCTGCTCTTTGCTTTTACCCATCATGCAATGCTTCTTGTCTGACACCTTGGTGATGAGAAACCTTTTAAAGGCATCAATCAGGACCGAGGTCATAATAGTTTTGGATTTTTAATTAGTTTCAGTTTTTATTTCGTTTTGACTTTTTGTTTTTCAATTCAGGTAGTTTTAGTTAGTTTTTTGAGCACATTTGCTAGTTTTTATTAGTTTCTATTTTTGGAAAATTTTTAGTTTTAGTTTAGTTTTTATTAGTTTCAGTGTTAGTTTTAGTTTTTTTGGGGTTTTCTTTTCAGTAAATTACAGGTGTTTGTCTGGTGTTACATTCAAAATCATCAGAAAGTCACTTGGAGTAAAACCAGTAGAGCAAAGTAAAAAGGTTAAATAGAAATAAATTTTAAATCAACCCAAAAGGCTGATGTATTATATTAATTTACAAAGACTAAAACTAAGGATGTTTCTGCAATAATTGAAGTTAGTTTTAGTTAGTTTTGTGAAGACATGATACAGTTTCAGTTAGTTATCGTTTTGTTAAAAACTGTCGTTTTCATTTTTATTTTAGTTAACTGAAATGTTTTTTGAATTTTAGTTTTTGTTTTTTCGTTAGTTTTAGTTAACTATAATAACCTTGATCAGGACTAAAGCAGCTGATATTACTTTGCTCTGATAGGGGACAGGATTACTTTCTAAACACTGACAGACTCCAGCTGCTTTCTTGGCTTTCACATGTTTTTGTCTCCATTTCTTCATGTGTTCAATACTTATTCCCAGTTTCACTATATTACACATAACTTCATTTATGGACAGAAATGTTAGCATTTCTTTGTATGTGTGCATTAGTTGGGTTGTTGGTGACATCTGGTGAAAATTTCATATCAATATCTCTACTAGAAATTTATTTCTGGGAAAAATGTTGATGTGTTCAATACTTTCTTTTCTTGCTGTATTTCTTTTTAAATATAGACTTAGGAGGCTTTTGTTGTGAAAATACTTTAGTCGTGATTCTAATATTGTCTCTGTCTCCACACTGGAGCTTAGTCTTCTTGGACTATTGGCACCGTGATCGTCTGGACCTTGTTGGAAGTTGGGCTTGAGTTAGATTCGTCTTTTTCTGGATGATTTATACTGTATCTACATGAAGAAAGTGAGGAGTTGGTGGGTTTAACTGACATGAATAAACTTAGCTGAACTGATCCATAAAGTTTTTTAAAAAGGAATTAAGGTGAGTCCCATATTTTAACATGTGCTCCGGGTCTGAGAGCCATGAAACCAGAACGCAGGTCGACCAGAAACACTTCTTTAAAGTCGTCCTCTGGAAACCCAGAGATGGTTGTGTGTGGAAATCCCAGTAAACACTCAGACCACTGACCATTAAATCCCAGTTCTTCCTCATTCTGATGCTCAGTTTGAACTTCTTCACCATGTCTACATGACTAGATGCTGCCATCTGGTTATTTGTGTTAACAGGTGTAGCTGGTAAATTGTATTTTTAAATGGTATTTTGCTGAATTCGGTCACTAGAACTGAGAAAATCTGTGATGAAGTCAGTCTGAGGAAGTCAGGAAACTTCGTCTTCATCGTGTCCTTGATTGTTTTAGCTGATAAATGTTTACCTAGAAAAGTCATTTGTGACTTTACAATCTAAAAACACATTTTTTGTCTCCACTCAGTTTTATTTGTAGGTTTTGAAATAAAAAAAATATTTTTTTCGATTAGATTTTCTTCATTGGAACTTTACTACAAACAAAAGGTTAAATAAATAAATATTTATTTAAATAAATAAATAATTACAAATATTTATTTAAATATGAATATTTATAATATATAAATATCTAAATAAATAAATAAAAATGTAAATGTTTGTGGGAAATTATGTGATGAACCCTGATGTCCAAGCTTCTGACAAAAACAAGATTTAAAAATATATTACCGGTACTTTTAGTGTCATTATGTTGCAGAAATTCACACATTATTCCATGAAAAAAAACTGCCAAAACCTGCAAATTATGAATATGTTTAAAAATATTAATTTGCTCTTTACTATTTTTTGTTGGACTTCTTGAGAGCGGTGTGAAAAGCCCAAAGAGCCCCTGGTGGGTCTGGAGCTGCAGGTTGCAGACCCGTGACCTAGAAGCACCTGGGTCAGAGTTGGCGTTGCTAACGTGTGGCCTCCGTGCGTCCAGGTAGCCGGATGGATGACATGTCCGACGTGGAATCGGAACCGGACCTTCCCCTGAAGAGGAAGCAGCGCAGGAGTCGGACGACCTTCACAGCCGAGCAGCTGGAGGAGCTGGAGAAGGCCTTCGAGAGGACGCACTACCCCGACATCTACACCAGAGAGGAGCTCGCCCAGCGGACCAAGCTGACCGAGGCCAGAGTCCAGGTGATGCACCCACATCCATGCCCGTCCCAGTTCATCCACTCATGCCTTAAAGGAACAGTACACCCACAGAATGATGTAACTTTATCTTCCACCCCCCCTCATGGTGAGAAAGACTCTGCAGCACTTTTTTAATATCTCAAATGCAGCCGGTGATCAGGAAGGCTTCTCGTTTCCCCCCAACTTTCATATAATGGAGTTCACCGGGGTCCGAGCCAAAAAGGTCCATAAAAGTCCACAAAAACGTGTCAATATTCCTCCATACTGCTCGTCCAATGTAATCCAAGTGTCCTGAGTGGGTAGCGTCCAAAATTTCCTGGAAACGACGTCATTTAGTAGATTTTTATAGACTACTACTACTGCTACTACTGCAGTACTACATCTTACTTTCGCGAAGCACACATATGCACGAAGCCTCGGCGTTCAGAGCCTACTCTGCCGATAATACAAGCGTAGAAGAAGAAATTCACCATTTACATTGTGTTTACACAAGAGGGTCGAAGAGGGGTTGATGTTGATTTAAAACAAACAAAGAAAGAGAAAGAGAACGCGTGATCTCGTCTGTCGTAGTTTCGTGAACGCACATCTTTCAGGAGATGTGATGTAGTACTGATGTAATACTGTTTAGTTTCTAAAAATCTACTAAATGACGTCGTTTCCAGTAAATTCTGGACGCTACCCACTCAGGACACTTGGATTACATTGGACGAGCAGAATGGAGGAATATTGGCAAGTTTTTGTGGACTTTTATGACCTTAATGGACCCCGGTGAACTCCATTATATGAAAGTTGGGGGAAACGAGAAGCCTTCCTGATCACCGGCTGCATTTGAGATATTAAAAAAGTGCTGCAGAGTCTTTCTCACCATGAGGGGGGTGGAAGATAAAGTTACACCATTCTGTGGGTGGAATGTTCCTTTAAACCGTCGTGTTCGTTAACTCTTCAGGGGGGAAAACCTTAGTTTTTGGAAAACAGACTCGGAGCGTCTGACAGCAGAATGATCTCTAGGACCCTCAAGGACAACCTGCCATCCCCCTGTAGCTGTCCAGCTGTCCAGGGGGACAAAAACCCTTTATGGGGATATTTTAATGGCAAAAATGACGTAAATCCGGATATTTATTATCACTTTTGTCAATTTCAACTAATTTCACTGACAGCTGATTTTTTCCTTCTTTAATCGGAGGATATGAGCAATTTTGAGGACGACTGTACATGTTAGACAAGACGTTCACCATAAAGTGCTGAAAAATACATATTTTATGAGAATCTTTCAGGCCAACATGACTGTTTTTCTTTCTTTTTAGGGATGTTGGGGGTAATATCTTAAAACAAACTTGCAGCAAGGCTCCCTGTGTGTCAAGATCCTCTCTGACAAATTTAATAGTATGACTGTTAATGCTGTTGAAGTACCTAAATTTGGATTTACAGTGGGTACGGAAAGTATTCAGACCCCTTTAAACTTTTCACTCTTTGTTTCATTACAGCCATTTGCTAAAATCAAAAAAGTTAATTTTATTTCTCATTAATGTCACTCAGCACCCCATCTTGACAGAAAAAAACAGAAAAGTAGAAATTTTTGCAAATTTATTACAAAAAGAAAAACTGAAATATCACATGGTCATAAGTATTCAGAGCCTTTGCAGTGACTCATATTTAACTCATATTCTGTCCATTTCTTCTGATCCTCCTTGAGATGGTTCTACTCCTTCATTGGAGTCCAGCTGTGTTTAATTAAACTGATTGGACGTGATTAGGAAAGACACACACCTGTCTATATAAGAGCTTCCAGCTCACAGTGCATGTCAGAGCAAATGAGGATCATGAGGTGGAAGGAACTGTCCAAGGAGCTCAGAGACAGAATTGTGGCGAGACACAGATCTGGACAAGGTTACAAAAGAGTTTCTGCAGCACTAAAGGTTCCTAAGAGCACGGTGGCCTCCATAGTCCTTACATGGAAGAAGTTTGGGACGACCAGAACTCTTCCTAGACCCGGCCGTCCAGCCAAACTGAGCAATGGTGGGAGAAGAGCCTTGGTGAGAGAGTAAAGAAGAAGCCAAAGATCACTGTGGCTGAGCTCCAGAGATGCAGTAGGGAGATGGAGAAAGTTCCACAAAGTCAGTATCACTGCAGCCTCCACCAGTCGGGGCTTTATGGCAGAGTGGCCCGATGGAAGCCTCTCCTCAGTGCAGACATGTGAAAGCCCGCATAGAGTTTGCCAAAAACACATGAAGGACTCCCAGACTGAGAGAAATAAGATTCTCTGGTCTGATGAGACCAAGATTGAACTTTTTGGAGTTAATTCTAAGCGGTATGTGTGGAGAAAACCAGGCACTGCTCATCACCTGCCCAATACCATCCCAGCCAGCACCGCCCTTGTTACACCAGGCTGCGTGGGGCCTCAGGTTACCAGGAGGGGCTCCATGAGATGGTTCGTTGTAAAAAAAAGAAGAAGTATAACATCTCGGCACTGATATAGATGCGTGAGTGGCGTGACCTCACTGTGGCCCCCCAAAACTGGTTTAACTGTTTAAAAGTCCCAGTGAGACGGATCCCGTCTCTCCTGCTGCAGGACAGGTGATGTTCCTACATGTGATCGTCTACCAGAAACTGACCGAACAGCCGCGGGAGCGTGCAGACTTTGGCCCAGTTACCCTCGGTGTCGCCGTCTGCAGCTGCTCTTCTCCACATCAAACCGACGTAACTCTCAATTTCACGTGACATGACAGCCACGCTGACACGAAACTGCATTTTTGTGACACGTTAGTGTTTTAACTGATTAATTACTGATGCAGACGATGCAGTAAAGGAATCCCGTTCATCCCCTCCCATACCTTTCTAAGGTGGAATTAAGCATCAAAATTTGATCATTTTTCTTGCTAAGAACTGATTAATGTCCATGTCTTGCAACTGAAAATCTCTAATTCTGACAGAAAATGTGCAGCAGTGTCTGGAAGACCCAAACTGGTCTGTAAGATTAACAATGTTTCTCTTAAAGTTGTACTTCCGTGGTCATTTCATGAATATTTCTGTGTTCTCCATTATTATTAATGCATTCTGCATCGTTTGTGTTTAAAAACCTTCTGGTTGCTTAGTATCCAGCTGTATTTGTATACTAGAAGAGGCTTGTGGTCCAACGGCAGCTTTTCCGGTCCTTCTCATAATTTCCGTCTATTGGCTGCCTCCCATCAGTGTATGAGGAAGCGCCGCCCTCCGCTCTTATTTTGTTACAACAGAAATAAGCCAAAACAAGTTTGTTCCCCATGCTAACAAACAGTTAGCTAATTACTTCTCAACTCCAAGCTACAGTCGCCGTCTACTTCTAGTGTAGTGGAGGGTTACCTGCCTTCCAATGACAGATAGAAACCCCCGTGGGATACGCTTTTGCAATGTGACGTAGAAGTGCGAGGCTGTTCCCGATTCGCTCTTTTCTTCGTATTGTTTCTGTGATGAGGAGCACAGCCGACTGGGGGAACGCAACGCAGCAAGTCAGCATGTGAAGTAACAAGGGGAAACCCCCGTATTTCAGAAGACAGTTAAACGGGTTTCAGTGGAAGGAGCCTTTAAGTCATTAGAAACTGCTGAACTGTTCAGCGGCCGCAGAGGCAGCGATTTTATCATATCGCCCAAACCCGGAATATTCACTCCATGTTTGGATGTTCTGGACGGTGACCTGAATGTTATGGCTCGGGGTGGGGGGGCCTCATCTGGACCCTTCGCATGGGGCCTCACTTTGGGTAGGGGCAATGCTGATCCCAACATTGAAACACGGTGGTGGCAGCATCATGCTATGGGGGTGTTTTTCAGCTGCAGGGACAGGACGACTGGTTGCAGTTGAAGGAAAGATGAATGCGGCCAAGTACAGAGATCCTGGAAGAAAAGCTCTTCCAGAGTTCAGGAGCTCAGACTGGGCCGAAGGTTCAGCTTCCAACAAGACAATGACCCAAGAAGACTCACGGCTGTACGAGCTCACAAGTACTTCTACTCAGTACTGAGCAAAGTACTGAATACTTATGACCATGAAATATTTCAGGTTTTCTTTTTTTTTTATAAATTTGCAAAAATTTCTGCATTTTTGGTTTTTTGTCCAGATGTGGTGCTGAGTGACATTAATGAGAAATAACACAAACTTTTTGATTTTGGCAAATGGCTGCAATGACATCATTTTGACATTCAAACGTCTTCAGAAAGTGTTTTTGTCCCTCTGTAGCCGTCCAGCAGCTCCTGGACCGGATGGTCCAGCCATGTTGGGATCCTTGAAGGTCCTGGAGATCATTTATCATTTATTTATCTCTAATTACGACTTTGTTCTCATAATATTACAGCTTTATTTGAGTAAATTTACAACTTTATTCTTGTAGATTTATTACTTTTTGATGGTAAAATTACATTTTTTCTAATGATACCACTTTATTCTTGTAAATTATAACTTCATTCTCATAAATTTATCACTTTTTTTGCAAGATAACTTTTTTCTCTTAAAATTACATTTTTCTTGTAATATTGCAAATTTTTTCTTGTAAATGATAACAAATTATTGTAAAATTAGCCAATTTATCCTTGTAAAATAACTAACTTCTCATAAAGTTCAAACTTCAGATAACGTTTTTCCAGCAAAATTCCAACTTTTTCATAAAATCACAACCTTTTTCTGTGCAAATTTATGAGCTTATTCTTGTTAATTATAACTTTATTCTAATAAATTTACAATTTTAATCTGGTCAAATTAACATTTTCAAGTAATATAACTTTGTTCTCGGAAATTTATGACTTTTTATTTTTTTTTAAATAAAAAAAACTTTGTTCTCGTAAATTTACGACTATCATCGTCAATCTATCATCTACATTCCTGTTTTTTCTGTCCAGATGTGGTGCTGAGGACATTAATGAGAAATAACATGAACTTTTTAGATTTTGGCTGCAATGACATCATTTGGACGTTAAAACGTCTTCAGAAAGTGTTTTTGTCCCTCTGTAGCCGTCCAGCAGCTCCTGCACTGGGTTGTCCAGCCATGTTGGGATCCTTGAAGGTCCTGGAGATCATTTAAAGTGCTCAAAGTGACTCGAGCTCTGCTTGAAAATCTGCACCCTTCACTCCAGATTCCCACATCCAGCTGGAAGCGATGCCCGGCAGTGCAGAGCGCATATTTTCCTAATGAGTCCAGCTGAAGAACTCGCAAACAGCACAATCCCGGAGACGTGTCAGCTGTTCACGTCTCGGCAAAGCAACATGCTTTTGGTCTCTGTTAGCGTTTGACAGACTCACAATACCCCAGTTTGAGCGGAGAAAATCCTCCGGAGCTGCAGCGACAGCTGTTGGGTGCTCGGCGGCATTCCTCCCGCATGTCTCACTCATGAAGTCCTTGGCTGGAATTCGTTTTTCCCACCGCTTTTAAAGCTACCACTCGCTGTAAAACTCACAGCAGATCGTGGAAGTCTGGTTTCTCATGGAGCTCTAAGCCACAACAGCAACGTGGATCAATCATCGGCCAGAAAGCTGAGACAGTGAGAAAGCAGCGTGGGGGGAGAGGGGGGGCGTCTGTACCTGCAGACTCCAGCATTATCCGTGTACTACGGTGCAACCTCATCACTCTGGCTTCAGTGTTTAACAGCAGTAATGATAAAACAGCTGGATAAAACCCAACTTCCTGAATCAATGACGGATGATTGCAGACTTCCATAACAAAGTTATTTAGGAGAATGACGGAACTGGAATGCTGGATCGGCCACATTCATCCAATATCCGATCCAGCGAATTAATATGTATCAGAGCCAATATCCGATCCGGGTACGGATTGGTGCGTCTCTAATTACGACTTTGTTCTTGTAATATGACGGCTTTAGTTTAGTAAATTTACAACTTTATTCTTGTGGATTTATTACTGTTTTCTGGTAAAATTTAATTTTTCTTGTAATATTGCAATTTTTTTTCCTGGAAATTATAACTAATTCTCATAAATTTACCAATTTATCCTTGTAATATAATGACTTTTCTCATAAAGTTTCAACTTCAGATAACTTTTACTCGCAAAATTCCAACTTTTTCGTGAAATTACATTTTTTTTTGTAAATTTATTACCTTATTCTTGTTTATTATAACTTTATTCTTATAAATTTCCGATTTTTTCTGGTAAAATTAACATTTTTCTAGTAATATTATGACTTTGTTCTTGGAAATTTATGACTTTTAAAAAAAACAAACAAAAAAACTCATAAATTTCTCATAAATTTACGACTATCATCATAAAATAACTCTTAAATTCTCTTAAAATAAAATTAAAACTTTTTTCTTTTAAATTTGTGACATTTTTCTTGCAATATTCTGACTTTATTCTTCTAATTTATAACTTATTCACATAACTACGACTTTGTCCTTGTAACATAATGACTTTTCTCATAAAATTCCAACTTCAGATAACTTTTTCACGTGAAATTACAACATTTTTCTTGTAATATTATTTCTTTATTCTTGAAAAATAACTTTAAAAAAAATTACATAATTTTTCTTGTTTATTCATGACCTTGTCGTAAATGATAACTTTATTCTCAGAAATTTACGACTTTATCACTGTAAAATAATGACTTGTAAAATTCCAACTTTTTTCTCTTAAAATAACTTTTCTTGTGATATTACGACATTTTTCTTGTGATATTACCACTTTATCCTCAAAGTCTGTAAAAAACTTTTTCTTAATGTGGCCCTATTACTCAATCAACCAATATCACCGATGCATTGAATAAACATGGATGCAATAATCATTTGTAAGATGTTTGTAAGAAAACAACATGAATATGTTATATTTTTCTTTTTTCTAACATCTAAAATGTCTAATTTTTCTGTGAAAATGTGGATAAAAGTGTGCTAACTGATAAAACCTGGTTATTCTAACTAAATAGTAAAAACATGTGCTCTGAGACTCTAAATGAGGGAAAGTTTATATCCTGATGGAAATTATTCTGAAAAGAACAATTAACTTTTTATGATTTCATATGAAGGAATTTGTTCTGGAAAATCATCTCATATCAATCACTCAATCCTGAATGTAATCAAATTAATAAAAATCATATCCAGTTCATAAATATGTCATAAAGTGATTAAACTTGTGATTTAAACTCCTTCTGGGAGACGTTGGGAACATGTTGCAGTCGCGATGACGTGATGCGTCCTGCTTGGATGTTTGCAGAAAGCATCGAGTTTAAAACGTTGCATCAACACCGTATCAAGTGTCTGTGTGAAGAGAAACAAAGAGAAATGTTGCTGCGAGCGGCAGTTTGCAGGTTCTTACTCGGACTCATGGGAGCTGGAGGTCAATGCTGCACAAATCAGCGTGGAGAGAAACAAAGAGGCAGCGTCACGCTCTCCAGAGCCCCACAAAGTCACCACATCTGCACTGGAAATGTCAGCAGAGTTTAACCCCGACACAGCTCCACATCACACCACAGACATGAGGCAGGACCGGCATGCGCCACATGTTGGAAAGCCTGAAAACTCCTGATGTTTGAAGGCAAATGCCAGAGAAGAAGTCAACAAGTGAGCAGGAAGTTTTGTGTAACTAATGTTCCTCTATGGCTGGAATAAAGAAAGACGAGTGCGTTTGTGAGGATAGAAGGAGAATAGTAGCAGAAATAACCGGAAACCAGAAGCTGTGGAGGGTTCGATGTCTTTAGGATGGTTTAATAAAAACTTGGAAACGAGTTTATTTCTGAGTTAAAAGAAGATATTTTAACTGTTGGATTTTTTTAATTTATCAGCATTTAAAAGCACATCGAATCCTTCCCTGAACTTAAAGCACCGTTAGAGTCTGAAAAAGGAAAAAGAATGATTTTTTTAAAGGAAGCAAAAATGTCCTTTATTATTCATACCCTCCCTTTAAAGAAAAAGCTAAAGGCTAGTTTCAAATAACAAGAAGCTAACAAAACTAATAATAAATAAAAATTCACTAAATAAAATAAAGTATTACTTTTGAATTGTGGTTGAAAAAACAAACAAACAAAACTATTGCAGACACATTAGAGCATCTTTCCCATGAACATGGACCAACATACCTGTCAGCAGGTGCAGACGTCTGATTGGACGTTACAGAAAACACCTGATTGGTCATCGTCTCAAAGTGCTGCTCAACAACATTTTCACATTGGAGCCCCATCATGCTTGTTTACTTTTTTTTTTTTTGTTTGTATTTAATATTTCTTTTGAACCACAGTTAAAAATCAATGTCACGATTTTCATAGAATTTTTATTTATTATTTTTGTCAATTTCAACTTATTTCACTGACAGATGATCTTTTCCTTCTATAAAAGGGGATTATCACGCTTACCGGAACTTCCCGGGTTTGGACACTTCCTCTTCCGGGCCATGTTAACGACAGCCGTTCCTGCTCTGTTATACTGTTTAAATCGGATAAACTCCAAACATACTTAAGTTTTCATTCCAGACTGAAGTGATACTGGATCAAAAGCTGGATCAAAGCGATCGATTTGCCGCGGTGAAGGACCGAACTTTATAATAAAACACACGTTTGTTTGTCGCCGGTGGGGCACAACACCGGCACTTCATAGCATGCTAGCATTAGCCAGCTAACGTTTACTGACGTGCTTAACATTGTGCGTCTTAAAACACACAAACATCTGAAAATCGGGTCTGTACCCCCCCGTTTCCAGTGGAACAACTGGGGACTGCCAAGAAAGGAGACGCTTTCAGATGATTGTGTGTTTTCAGCCGCACAAAGTTAGGCACGTCATCAAGCTGGCTAATGCTTACAGGCTAACACGACTGTATAGTCTGCCGGCCACAAACAAACGTGTGTCGTTTTATTATAAAGTTCGGTCCTTCACCGCGGCGAATCGGTCGTTTTAATCCACTTCTTCCTTAGCATCACTTCAGTCTGGAATGAAAACTTGGCATTGGCGTTTATCCGATTTACAAAGTTTAACAGAGTAGTAGCTGGCGGATTACTGTTAGCAGGCTAGCATTAGCCAGCTTGATGACGTGCCTAACTTTGTGCGGCTGAAAACACACAAGCATCTGAAAGCGTCTCCTTTCTTGGCAGTCCCCAGTTGTTCCACTGGAAACGGGGGGGTACAGACCCGATTTTCAGATGTTTGTGTGTTTTAAGTCGCACAATGTTAAGCACGTCAGTAAACGCTAGCTGGCTAATGCTAGCATGCTGTGAAGTGCCGGTGTTGTGCCCCACCGGCGACAAACAAACGTGTGTTTTATTATAAAGTTCGGTCCTTCACCGCGGCGAATCGATCGCTTTGATCCAGCTTTTGATCCAGTATCACTTCAGTCTAGAATGAAAACTTAAGTATGTTTGGAGTTTATCCGATTTAAACAGTATAACAGAGCAGAAACGGCTGTCGTTAACATGGCCCGGAAGAGGAAGTGCCCAAATACCGGGAACTTCCGGTAAGCGTGATAATCCCCTATTGGAGGGATGAATAATTTTGGGGGTGACTGTACGTGTGCTTTGAGCTGAAACTAATATTCGTAGTTTCTTCTGTAAGTCAACCCTTACCAAAAAGAAGTATTCCTTAAGTACATGTCATTAAGTATACTAAAGTATATCCCCCAAGTGTACTTTTATTTACCAAGTACACTGCTATCAGTGTACTACTAGTATACTAACAAGTGTACGTCTTGGGACTAAATTGACCCAATTTAAGTATTTAAAAGTATACTTTTAAGTATACTTAAAGTAATCTTCTGGTATACTGTGAGTATACTCGTACTAAAACTTCAAGCTTACTTTTACTTTTAGAAAATACACTTTAGAGTATACTGAAAGTATACTTCTAGGTATACTGTTAGTTTACTCGTACTAAAACTTTAAGCTTACTTTTACTCTTGCAAAGTACACTTAAGTATACTAGAAGTATTATATGTATAATGTTAACTGCTAGAAAACTTTCTCAATGCCCTTTTAGTTTAAGAAAGTAGACTTAAGTATACAGAAAGTAACCCTTTTAGATTTGCTATGAGTTTACTTATAATACACTTATAGTACACTGTTTAGTGTTTAAAAATACATTTTCAAATATACTGAAAATGGCCTTATTATACTTCTACTGCACTTTGGGTAAAATAAATATACAAAATCTATGTCAAAAATAGATTTGGGTGTTTTATTTGACTCCACCAAATGGTCCAGTATCATTTAAACTCTTAGTATGTTTGAAAATGTACTATGAATGTACTACTATGAAAGTATATTGTTCAAAAGTTTAAATATAAGTATAGGCTAAATATGTTAAGCTTCTAGTATATTTATTAGTAAATGCCAAGTAAACTTTGGTAAGTATAAGTTAAGTATATTTCTGACAAGTACATAAATAGTAAACTGAAAGTTTACTGTCTTATTTAAAGTTTAAAATTAGTTTAAAGTATACTAGCATATACTACTTTTTGGTAAGGGAAGTCACAATGTGCCCTCCTCTCCACTGGATTTTTATTAGTTTTCTGAATTAAAAAAAGAAAAATTAAAAACCTTAAAAAACTAAGTTTAAAATTATTCAGGTTATCAAATATTTTAACAGTAATTTTGTGGTTTAAAATCCATCTGGACCCACAGAGTTGTTAAAATCTGTTTTCTGTCTGGATGAGCAGGATGGCCTTAAAGTGACACGAAGGAAAAATCTGAATAATCCCATTTATGAAAACGACTTCATGTGAGATGAAAACAGAAAAAACTAATACTAAAAAGTAGCATATGGTGCATTTGATTCCCTCTCCTTCCAGGACAACGTGCCACTGCAGGACACGAACATTTATCTGGTCATTAAACGCACCACATCATCAGTATCAAAGTAACAAACTGTAATCTGAGGATGAAGTTTCC
This sequence comes from Atherinomorus stipes, assembly GCA_023101725.1. Lineage (NCBI taxonomy): Eukaryota > Metazoa > Chordata > Actinopteri > Atheriniformes > Atherinidae > Atherinomorus > Atherinomorus stipes. Next base: position 204,465 of record JALJCO010012138.1, on the reverse strand, counting down.
GTCCGACGCCTCCTGGATGGAAAATGATGAGATGCGAAGCAGAACTTTGTGTTTCACTGACTTCTTCCTTCTTCTTTTCAGGTGTGGTTTAGCAATCGAAGAGCCAGGTGGCGAAAGCAAGCGGGCGCCAACCAGCTAGCAACGTTCAACCACCTGCTGCCCAGTGGATTTCCTCCCACGGGGATGCCAACCCTCCCCACGTACCAGCTTCCAGAGACCAGTTACCCCAGTCTGCCCCAAGGTAGAGCAGCAAACTCCCAGCATGCACCTGTTCAGACGCAGAAAAGTTCGGAGGAAACATCTAGATCAGGGGTCAAAGTCGTCCACAAATATTCCATGGCCTTTTCAGAAAAAGACAGCTTATGATATCTGATAAATACTTACTCTATGAAATACTTGCATACTTACTATATGAAATTTATCGTCATTTTTTAAAGAATTTGTTTTATTTCTAATTTTAGTTTTTTTGGGGGAAAATAATCAAAACAAAACATTAAACCTTTACAAAAAAGAAAAGAGTTAAATTTTGTTTTTTTACAGCTGTGCTTCAATGAGACTTACCTGTAAAAATAAAGGGTTAATAAATAAATAAAATGTAGATATTAGTAGAAAAGTTAGTTCAACAAAAAAAGGACAATTTCCAAGCTAATGAGATGAAAAACACATCTAGAAAAATAAATTACTGTTGCTTTTATTTGTGGAAATTTAGAGAAATTATTCCAGTGAAAAACTGCTAAAACCCACATTTGTCGTCCTCAAAATGATTCACCCTCCAATTAAAGAAGGAAAAAAATCAGTTGTGAGTGAGGTAAGTTGAAATTGACAAAAGTAATAATAAATAAAAATTCTATAAAAATCGTGACATTGATTTTGAATCATGGTTCAACAAAAATATTAAAAATAAACACACAAAAATAAAACAAGTAAACGAGCAAAAACTTGAGACAATCACTGCAATCAGGTGTTTTCTGTAACGTCCAATCAGACGTCTGCACCTGCTGACAGGTATGTTTGTCCATGTTCATGGGAAAGATGCTCTAATGTGTCTGTGACAGTTTAGTTTGTTTGATTTTTTTTTAATTATTATTTTCAACCACAATTCAAAAGCAATAATTTATTTCACTAAATTATAATTTTGTGAATTTTTATTTATTAATAGTTTCTTTAGTTTCTTGTTATTTCAATTATTATTGTCAATTTATCCTTTTCTTTAACTGGACGGTATGAATAATTTTGAGGACGACTGTATATATTTAGATATTACTTGATACTTTATCCATTTTTAGTCAATGTTATTGAGAGCCAGTGTGGAAGGTCTTTGAGCTGCAGGTTGCAGATCCCTGTCCTAGAACCACCGGAAGTTTCTTCTCCCTGAGAAAAAATAAAACAACCCAAAAACAGGGGGTATTTGGTTATTTACACAAATGACCGCTTATAAACTCTGTTCACACAGAGCATCCTAAAAGAAACTGTCTGTAGGAATTTTAAAGTTTGTAAAAAATAAGTTTTTTTTGTGCACTTTAGAAACAGCAGCCTGATCAGTTAAATATCGGGGGATACTCAGTTTTAAAGACGATATAGGTCGATACTGATAGGGGGCAGATTATATCGTGCATCCCTAATGGTTGTTTTTAAGTTTAATACAGACACAATCGATTTAATGGACGATATCACAAATTCTGCCACGATATTTAGATTCAGTTTGATTCTGAGGCCATTGATCAATAAACTATCACACACTGCAAAAACTCAAATCTTAGCAAGTATATTTTCCTAATATCAAGTCAAAATATCTCATCACACTCAAAATAAGACAAAATTACCTAAAGAGAAACATTTCAGTGAGTTATAGGAACTTATTTTAAGACAATGCATCTTAGTTCAAGAACTCTTATCAAGAAAATTGAGCTTGTTCCAGTGGCAGAATTGTTCTGCTTATTACAAGCAAAGAAAATCTTGGTCACTCTTTTTTTACTTAAAATAAGTGAAAAAAGTTGGGGTTTTTTTTGCTTGTAATAAGCAGGTATTTTCATTGAAGTGTGAAAAGTTGAGACATCCAGGTTTTGACATCCTAAAGGCAGCTAACAGACCTGCTAATGCAGAGGGATGCTGTGGTTTAGTGGGACGTAGACCTGAGTGTCGTCGGCATACAGATGAACTGGACATTAAGATTTGCCCCAGTGGGACCAGATTGGGTTTTCACATCTCGTGTGAACAGCGATGACGTTTTTTTTTTAACGTGATGCGGTAACCATGATTCAGACGTCTCTTCTGCTGTGGCTCTCCGCAGACGTCAGTGGGACGGTCCATCGTCCACAGCCGCTACCTCCGTCCACCGTGCACCAGAGTGGTTTGTCCAGTCCCGACAGCGGTTCGGCCTACGGTCTGTCCTCCAACCGCCACGGCTTCTCCAGCTACACCGACTCCTTCATGAGCTCCGCAGCCCCCGGCAACCACGTCAACCCCGTCAGCAACGGACTTTCTCCACAGGTAAGACCTGCTGGGAGTTTACATGTCTGGTCTAGACCAGTTTTAAGACCGCTGTATCGACTCATCGTTTATTTCAGGACTGGTTTTAAGTTTCTTCAGTCTCGTATTTATCTGAGCTGGTTGTGGATTATGAGTCCTAGTGGATTCTATGGTCCTCTGGTTCCGGCTTTTAGTTGCTCCGTACAGATGGCCCTCTTCCAGGTGAATGGGGGTCCTGTAAGACAGCCCAATGGTCGCAGTGTAGACTCAAGTCAGCCCGGATCTGGGCAGCTCCTGTGGTGGTGGTCTCTGTGGTTCATAGTGGTCTTTGTGGTTCATGGTGGTCTCTGGTTCATGGAGGTCTCTGTGGTTCATGGTGGTCTCTGTGGTTTATGGTGGTCTTTGTGGTTCATGGTGGTCTCTGGATCATGTTGGTCTGGTTCATGGTGGTCTCTGTGGTTAATGGTGACCTCTGTGGTTCATGGTGGTCTCTGGTTCATGGTGGTCTCTGGTTCATGGTGGTCTTTGTGGTTCATGGTGGTCTCAGTGGTTCATGGTGGTCTCTGGTTTATTGTGGTCTCTGTGGTTCATGGTGATCTCTGTGGTTCATGGTGGTCTCTGGTTAATGGTGATCTCTGTGGTTCATGGTGGTCTCTGGTTAATGGTGGTCTCTGGTTCATGGTGGTCTCTGTTTCATGGTGGTCTCTGGTTCATGGTGGTCTTTGTGGTTCATGGTGGTCTCTGGTTCATGGTGGTCTCTGTGGTTCATGGTGGTCTCTGGTTCATGGCGGTCTCTGTGGTTCATGGTGATCTCTGTGGTTAATGGTGGTCTCTGGTTAATGGTGATCTCTGTGGTTCATGGTGGTCTCTGGTTAATGGTGATCTCTCTGGTTCATGGTGGTCTCTGGTTCATGGCGGTCTCTGTGGTTCATGGTGGTCTCTGGTTCATGGTGGTCTCTGGTTCATGGTGGTCTCTGTGGTTCATGGTGGTCTCTGTGGTTCATGGTGGTCTCTGGTTAATGGTGGTCTCTGGTTCATGGTGGTCTCTGGTTCATGGCGGTCTCTGTGGTTCATGGTGGTCTCTGGTTCATGGTGGTCTCTGTGGTTCATGGTGGTCTCTGGTTCATGGTGGTCTCTGTGGTTCATGGTGGTCTCTGGTTCATGGTGGTCTCTGTGGTTCATGGTGGTCTCTGTGGTTTATGGTGGTCTCTGTGGTTCATGGTGGTCTCTGTGGTTTATGGTGGTCTCTGTGGTTTATGGTGGTCTCTGTGGTTCATGGTGGTCTCTGGTTCATGGCGGTCTCTGTAATTCATGGTGGTCTCTGTGGTTCATGGTGGTCTCCGGTTCATGGTGGTCTCTGTGGTTCATGGTGGACTCTGTGGTTCATGGTGGTCTCTGTGGTTCATGGTGGATTCTGTGGTTTATGGTGGTCTCTGGTTCATGGCGGTCTCTGTGGTTCATGGTGGTCTCTGTGGTTCATGGTGATCTCTGTGGTTCATGGTTGTCTCTGTGGTTTATGGTGGTCTCTGTGGTTCATGGTGGTCTCTGGTTCATGGCGGTCTCTGTAATTCATGGTGGTCTCTGTGGTTCATGGTGGTTTCCGGTTCATGGTGGTCTCTGTGGTTCATGGTGGACTCTGTGGTTCATGGTGGTCTCTGTGGTTCATGGTGGATTCTGTGGTTTATGGTGGTCTCTGGTTCATGGCGGTCTCTGTGGTTCATGGTGGTCTCTCTGGTTCATGGTGGTCTCTGGTTCATGGTGGTCTCTGTGGTTCATGGTGGACTCTGTGGTTCATGGTGGACTCTGTGGTTCATGGTGGTCTCTGGTTCATGGTGGTCTCTGGTTCATGGTGGTCTCTGGTTCATGGTGGTCTCTGTGGTTCATGGCGGTCTCTGTGGTTCATGGTTGTCTCTGTGGTTCATGGTGGTCTCTGGTTCATGGTGGACTCTGGTTCATGGTGGTCTCTGGTTCATGGTGGTCTCTGGTTCATGGTGGTCTCTGGTTCATGGTGGACTCTGGTTCATGGTGGTCTCTGGTTCATGGTGGTCTCTGTGGTTCATGGTGGACTCTGGTTCATGGTGTTCTCTGGTTCATGGTGGTCTCTGGTTCATGGTGGTCTCCTGGTTCATGGTGGACTCTGTGGTTCATGGTGGTCTCCTGGTTCATGGTGGACTCTGTGGTTTAAAGGGGGTCTCTGTGGTCATGACGGGTCCTGGTCTTGGCAGACCCTCAGAAACTTGTTATTTTACAGCATGAAGCCAGATTATATTCTCGTACTCGTACGTATTATTGTTGTTTTTATTGTGTAAAGTACTTTCTGCTGCTCCTGAATGAAAAGTGCTTTTGATTTGATTCAGAATCCAAAATCAGAAATAATTCAGTGTTTTTCAAAGAAAATGTTTTCAGTTTTATCTCTAAGTCAGAAAAACGAGTCAAAGATTGAATCTTGATTTTTGATATTTAGTCGTCTTCGTCGGAGGTTTCAACAACCAACCAGACTGAGGAAACACTGATGTGAAAACCACCCTGGTTGTTCCGATCTCTCCATCTGATGGGGGTGTGCGCTGTTCTCTGAGCTGCTGGGTCTGGATCTAAGTTTTACCCGGACTCAACCTCATGCTCTGAGCTCAGGGCCACAGGAGTACTAGGAATCAGTATAGTAATCCTAGGAACAAGTAAAGTAGTCCTAGGAATGAGTGTAGCAGTTCTAGGCATGAGTAAAGTAGTTGTAGGAATGAATAAAGTCATCCTAGGAAGGAGTAAACTTGTCCTAGGAATGAGTAAAGTAATACTCGGAAGGAGTAAAGTAATCCTCAGAACAAGTACAGTAGTACAAGGAATGAGTAAAGTATTCATATAAATGCGTGTAGCAGTTCTATGCATGAGTAAAGTAGTTGTAGGAATGAGTAAAGTAATCCCAGGAACAAGTTAACTAATACTCGGAAGGAGTAAAATAATCCTTGGAATGAGTACAGTAGTACTAGGAATGAGTAAAGAAATACTAGGAATGAGTACAGTAATGTGTGCTGAGGAACTGTACTACAGTAGAAGATAAAAGTGAAGCTGAGCAGTTTTCCAGGTGTTCCGCAGGTAAATATCGGAAGAAGCCATCGGCCGGCGGCGGCGGCGGCGACAACGATGATGATGATGATGATGATGATGATGATGGACACCTTTATAGCCCCCACATTCACCTTAGTAACACTATGAGGATCCAGGAAAATGTGAAGCCCAACATACAGTAGTTTATGATAGGAAGATGATACTTCACTATAAACCCCCTCATCTCCATGGCAACCAGCAGGCCCTTCATCTCCATGGCAACCAGCAGGACCTCCATCTCCATGGCAAACAGCAGGACCTTCATCTCCATGGCAAACAGCAGGCCCTTCATCTCCATGGCAACCAGCAGGACCTCCATCTCCATGGCAAACAGCAGGACCTTCATCTCCATGGCAACCAGCAGGACCTCCATCTCCATGGCAACCAGCAGGACCTTCATCTCCATGGCAAACAGCAGGCCCTTCATCTCCATGGCAACCAGCAGGACCTCCATCTCCATGGCAAACAGCAGGACCTTCATCTCCATGGCAACCAGCAGGACCTCCATCTCCATGGCAACCAGCAGGACCTTCATCTCCATGGCAACCAGCAGGCCCTTCATCTCCATGGCAACCAGCAGGACCTCCATCTCCATGGCAAACAGCAGGACCTTCATCTCCATGGCAACCAGCAGGACCTCCATCTCCATTGCAACCAGCAGGACCTTCATCTCCATGGCAACCAGCAGGACCTTTATCTCCATTGCAACCAGCAGGACCTTCATCTCCATGGCAACCAGCAGGATCTCCATCTCTATTGCAACCAGCAAGACCTTCATCTCCATGGCAACCAGCAGGACCTCCATCTCCATGGAAACCAGCAAGAAACCAAGAGCACCTTTGTGATTTGGAGTGGTCTCTGATTCATGGTGGTCTTTGTGGTCGTCTCATAAGCAGAGTTTTTCAGAGCTAGTTTGTGATTGGCTGCTCGCTTCCAATGTGTTTTTTTTTTTTTTGAGCTGGTATGTGATTGGCTGCTAGCTGCCAGTGTTCTTTTAGAGCTGGTTTGTGATTGGCTGTTAGCTGCCAGTGTTTTTTTTAGAGCTGGTTTGTGATTGGCTTCTAGCTGCCAGTGTTTTTTTTAGAGCTGGTTTGTGATTGGCTGCTAGCTGCCAGTGTTTTTTTAGAGCTGGTTTGTGATTGGCTTCTAGCTGCCAGTGTTTTTTTTAGAGCTGGTATGTGATTGGCTGCTAGCTGCTAGTGTTTTTTTAGAGCTGGTTTGTGATTGGCTGCTAGCTGCTAGTGTTTTTTTTAGAGCTGGTATGTAATTGGCTGCCAGAGTTTCTGTCCCACAGTGATGAGACAGACGTCTCTGGAACCAGCAGAGTTTCTGTCCCACAGTGATGAGACAGACGTCTCTGGAACCAGCAGAGTCTCTGCTTTCAAAGGACATGTGGTTTGTTGGAGACGTGATCAGCAGCTCTGACGTGGACGGTTCTGTTCTCATAGACCTGCTGGGGTCTGAACTGTGTTTGTTTTGGAAGCTGATGCTTTGTAGTCTTTCAGCTGAGTTTCTACCCTCATGTTGCTATGCTACATGTTAGCATTGCTACATGTTGGCATTGCTACATGTTGGCATTGCTACATGTTGGCATTGCTACATGCTAGCATTGCTACATGTTAGCATTGCTACATGTTAGCATTGATGCGTCCTGGTGTCTGCAGACATCTGGGCTGCAGGATCTATCTCATCAGAATATCAGATGGTCTCAAATCGTATCTAATTTCACAAATGTGTGACTCACATGGAGAAGATGAAGCTCCTTCATTTGAATGTAAAATGTAACCATGGCAACGGCTGTTTGCTGCCTGCCTTGAATGCATAATACAACCTTATCATTCTTCATTTGTATGATTTTTGTAATAAATGCAGTTTTTTGGGATATCTTTCTCATCTTGTGGCGTCGCCTGCGTTTATGAGCCTAACACATCAGGATACGGCCGCATAAATTCCATCAAATTTAAGTCCAACCGGCTTCAGAAAATTCATTTGATTGAAACGGTGTTCATCCCTGACCTGGAATCAGCCTGCAGCGAACGTGGCTGCTCCCGGTGTTTATAGCCATATGAGTCTATTCTGAGCCGCAGCTGAAGCTTTTCTATTATGACTCGACTGAGGTTGACCCTTTCATCATGTTCCCGGGCATTTACATGCCATAACAATGTAGGGCGAATTTCAGAAGATCCCTCTTCAAAACTGCAGGAAGGCTGCCGTTCGTCTGACAGCCAATAATTCAATTTGAAACAGCTTTATTGCATTTGGAATGTAATTCACACGAGCCTTTTCTCCGCTTTGTCCTCCCAAATTGAATGGGAATAAATTTGAGGTTGACTTTCATGTTGAGATGGATTCTGCTGCCAATTCGGAACCTCACGGACGGAAACCAGAGTGACAGGATGTGATGGCGTCCTGTAGCAGTGTTTGCATTTCTGAATACAAACCTGGAAGACCCTCAACAATCCGGCAAAAACGCCGTCTTTTATGTTGTTTTTTAACAGCAGAATTACATTAAATCTTTTTGTTTGTTTGTTTTCTTTGTTTATTCATTTATTTAATTTTTCAGTAAAATAAAATAACTTTTTAATGGAACATATTTTTATATTTTTCAAGAGCTCAATTAAATTCAGTTCAATTAAATATTTTTTTTTTTATCTTTTTGTTGTTTTTCAACAGCACAATGAAATCAGTTTATTATTTATTTATTTGTTTGTTCGTTTAATCATTAATCTGTTATTCATTTAATTTAATGTAACTTAATTTTTTTTGCTATTTCTCAATAGCTGATTCAATCAAATTATTTTCTTATTTTTTATGTCTTTATTTGATTAATTTTTTAATGAAACATCATTTTGTTTTTTTTTTCAAATAAATTATTATTATTTAATTAATTCATTTGTTTGTTTATTAAACTATTTTTTTCCATTTAATTTCATTTAGTTTAAATTTCTCTTTTTCGTGGAACATGCTTTTGTGTTGTTTTTCAAGAACATAAATAAATCAATTTATTCATTTGTTTATTTATTAATATATTTTTTAATTTAATTTAATTTATTTTTTTTTTTTTTGCATTTAATTAAATTTGAATAAATATTAAATTAGATTAAATTAAGTTAAATTATTTCATTTAATTTAAACAGATATTAAATTAGCTGTTTTAATGTTTTAAATAAAATTTGTTTTAATGTATTTAAAATCTTTTTTTTCCTTAAAATTCCTGATAAATCAGTTTTCCGTGATCCTGGTCCAGGATGTGACTAGTTTTCTCTTCCACCACCTCGCTGGTGAAGTATTGGGTCACCGACTGAGTGACCTGCCGTTACAGACGGAGATGTTGCGTCATGTGACGACTCCCAGCCTATTAACACATCACACCAGCGAGGAAGACACATTTCTCCTGTCTCGCTCACATCGCCTCTTCGGTTTGTTGTGAGAGGAAGATTTAGCCTCCCTTTGAATGGGGGAGCTCTTGGACTCCCTATTTGATGTTGGGGTGAGAGAGGGAGAGAGAGCCAGTGAGCGAGCGAGCGAGCGAGCGGGGATAGAGCGGAGTGGGTTTCAGTGTTGGGGGATCAGAGCTGCTTTGGTTCTCCAGCTCTGTCTCTTTGATCCATATCCCCAGGCCTGCCTGCCTGCCTGCCTCGCTAACTCAGGCCTCTGCTCGTGATTCCTGACAACTGTCGGCCCGAGATAAGGAGGTGGAATGGGGGATGAGGGGGGCCTCTCCTGCAACCCCACCCCCCCCGCATCCTCCACACCATGCAACTCCACCACATACTCTTGATAATGAATGCTTTAAAAAACCAGTGGGTTAAACTGGAGACGGCACAGCTGGACCTGCAAATATAAAGATCATAGAGAACCTCTGTGAGCTGTCCGAACAGCTGTGTGCCCCTCGCCGTCACTGAGGGTGGTGTCGGCTATTATTCTCAACTGCTATTAAATTTTGCAACACTAAGCCCTTTGACTGGGCATGCTGTCAACTGGCATGCTCCCATGTCAACATATCAAAAAGGATGAGCACATATATTTACATCGTTCCCATAATGAAGAAAAGTCGGGCGGGGGGGGGGGGCTTGATGTTAATTAGAAATAGCCTGAAAAACAGATACTGCTTACACTTGGCAAAAGCAAAGGAGCTTTATATTTAATAAATAAATAAAATGTCCTGAAAGCTGCCAGGAAGCAGAGGAATTTAAATGATACCCACTGATGGAAGGTGTGTAGGAAAGTCGTTCTCCTCGCCCCCTCCTTTAGTAAAAAACTAAACACAAATGAAAGGCAGAGTTTACTCTGGAATATCAGAGAAGACCTGCTCACCCCGAGCGTCTATGGCTGATTATCTGCATCCTTCCTGCATCAATGAGCTCAGAGTTCATACAGCCAGAAAGCAGGTGGACGTTTAGAAACGAGCAGTAAAATCCTCACATAAGAGATATTTCCTGTCAATACGATACCAGTAGTTATTCTTTATATTGATACCGATACTTTTAAACATTAAAGTAAAATCAGACCATTGCACAGTTGCACTGATATTTTTAAGGGCAAAATTACATATAAATAAAAGTCAGTAAAATACTTTGAAAAATGCTGATAGTTACACAAAAAATATTCATATGCAAACTAAAATAAAACAAGTTGAATTCTTAGATTGAATGAATGTAATGACCAGAAACCCGAGATAATCCCAGTCAGCATCCAGAACCTTTAATCCCAGTCAGCATCCAGAACCTTTAATCCCAGACAGCATCTGGAACATTTAATCTCAGTCAGCATCAGAACCTTTAATTCCAGTCAGCATCTAGAACCTTTAATCCCAGTCAGCATCAGAACCTTTAACCCAGTCAGCATCAGAACCTTTAATCCCAGTCAGCATCAGAACCTTTAATCCCAGTCAGCATCCAGAACCTTTAATCCCAGACAGCATCTGGAACATTTAATCTCAGTCAGGATCAGAACCTTTAATTCCAGTCAGCATCTAGAACCTTTAATCCCAGTCAGCATCCAGAACCTTTAATCCCAGTCAGCATCTAGAACCTTTGATCCCAGTCAGCATCAGAACCTTTAATTCCAGTCAGCATCAGAACCTTTAATCCCAGTCAGCATCAGAACCTTTAATCCCAGTCAGCATCCAGAACCTTTAATCCCAGTCAGCATCCAGAACCTTTAATCCCAGTCAGCATCTAGAACCTTTGATCCCAGTCAGCATCAGAACCTTTAATCCCAGTCAGCATCCAGAACCTTTAATCCCAGTCAGCATCCAGAACCTTTAATCCCAGTCAGCATCCAGAACCTTTAATCCCAGTCAGCATCTAGAACCTTTAATCCCAGTCAGCATCAGAACCTTTAATCCCAGTCAGCATCCAGAACCTTTAATCCCAGTCAGCATCCAGAACCTTTAATCCCAGTCAGCATCTAGAACCTTTGATCCCAGTCAGCATCAGAACCTTTAATCCCAGTCATTATCTAGAACCTTTAATCCCAGTCATTATCTAGAACCTTTAATCTCAGTCAGCATCTAGAACCTTTTAATCCCAGTCAGCATCCAGAACCTTTACTCCCAGTCAGCATCGGAACCTGTAATCCCAGTCAGTGTCAGAACCTGTAATCCCAGTCAGCATCTAGAACCTATAATTCCAGTCAGTATCTAGAACCTTTTAATCCCAGTCAGCATCCAGAACCTTTAATCCCAGTCAGCATCTAGAACCTTTAATTCCAGTCAGTATCTAGAACCTTTTAATCCCAGTCTGCATCCAGAACCTTTAATCCCAGTCAGCATCGGAACCTTTAATCCCAGTCAGTGTCAGAACCTTTAATCCCAGTCAGCATCCAGAACCTTTACTCCCAGTCTGCATCCAGAACCTTTAATCCCAGTCAGCATCAGAACCTTTAATCCCAGTCAGCATCAGAACCTTTAATCCCAGTCAGTGTCAGAACCTTATTTTCATTATTATTTTCTTCTTTTCAGACACACATTGAACTTTCTGCTCGTTGATCTTTGGCTGCTTCTGATTGGACGTTACCGTCAATTTAAGCTCTCTGATTGGTGGAAAGTTTGACAGGAAGTGTCTTCATCATCATTTCCAGGTCTAAATAGAGGTCTCCTAGCAACATCGTAGTGATTGTGATGTTTTTATGATGAAGATGGATTCAATAATGGTGTTATCATGGATCATTGTGGATTTTCCAGATAGAGTCTGAATAAACACAATTAGTGGCTGGATTGCAAACCTGCTGGAATAGCATAAAAATGCTGGAAAACCTCCATAGATCACCTAATCTATCCATAATCTATCCATCACACATGGGTGAATTCAGGTCAGGGTTTTCAAAAAACGGACTTCTTTAGCAACACTGAATGAGGCGACCACAACATTGTCATTACCTGCAAGTTTATTTATTTCCCAAATGCTGTTTTGTCTGATAAACATATGCCCATGATGCTAACAGATAGCCTTTAGCAAACAGGATGCATGATAACCTTTTTTAATAACCGATACAGATAACCGATAAATATCAGCCCCTAAAGGCCGATATTGATAACACACATGCAGTCCTCAAAATGATTCTTACCCTCCAATTAAAGACGGTAAAAAATCAGCTGTCAGTGAAGTTGAAACTGACAAAAGTAATAATAAGTAAAAATTCTATGAAAATCATGACACTGATTTTAAATTGTGGTTCAACAAAAATATTAAAAACAAACACACAAAAATTAAACAAGTAAACAAGCATGATGGGGCTCCGAAGCAAAAATTTTGCAGAGCAACCCTTAAAGACAATCACTGCAATCAGGTGTTTTCTGTAACCTTCAGGAAGACTTCTGCACCTGTTGGCAGGTATTTTAGTCCACTGTTCACAGGAAAACTGCTCAAACGTGTCTGAGATAGTTTTTTTTTTCAACCACAATACTAATTTATTTCACTAAGTTATGATTTTGTACATTTTTATTTATTATTAGTTTCTTATTTGAATCAATATTGTCAATTTAGCATTTTTTCTAATTGGAGGGTATGAATAATTTTGAGGACAACTATATAAAACTATTAACTTATCTTAAAAATTCCATTTGTATGGGGTAGCTCGTGTCTAAAATATGAAGGGAAAGTCATTTGGAAGCAGCTTGGAGTTCCCCTGTTAAGCAGCAGCTTTCTTTTAGGGTTAAAGCCCAAATTATACAAAAATAACTTACTGAGTTAAAATCATTTGGTGTCTCCCCCCCCCCCCCCCAAGTTTAAAAATCCCATCCGCTTGCGAATATACAGTGGTTACGGAAAGTATTCAGACCCCTTTAAACTTTTCACTCTTTGTTTCATTGCAGCCATTTGCTAAAATCAAAAAAGTTCATTTTATTTCTCATTAATGTCACTCAGCACCCCATCTGGACAGAAAAAACAGAAATGTAGAAATTATTGCAAATTTATTAAAAATGAAAAGCTGAAATATGACATGGTCATAAGTATTCAGAGCCTTTGCAGTGACTCATATATAACTCATCTTCTGTCCATTTCTTCTGATCCTCCTTGAGATGGTTCTACTCCTTCATTGGAGTCCAGCTGTGTTTAATTAAACTGATTGGACTTGATTAGGAAAGACACACACCTGTCTATATAAGAGCTTCCAGCTCACAGTGCATGTCAGAGCAAATGAGGATCATGAGGTGGAAGGAACTGTCCAAGGAGCTCAGAGACAGAACTGTGGCGAGACACAGATCTGGACAAGGTTACAAAAGAGTTTCTGCAGCACTAAAGGTTCCTAAGAGCACGGTGGCCTCCATAGTCCTTACATGGAAGAAGTTTGGGACGAGCAGAACTCTTCCTAGACCCGGCCGTCCAGCCAAACTGAGCAATGGTGGGAGAAGAGCCTTGGTGAGAGAGTAAAGAAGAAGCCAAAGATCACTGTGGCTGAGCTCCAGAGATGCAGCAGGGAGATGGAGAAAGTTCCACAAAGTCAGTATCACTGCAGCCTCCACCAGTCGGGGCTTTATGGCAGAGCGGCCCGATGGAAGCCTCTCCTCAGTGCAGACATATGAAAACCCGCATAGAGTTTGCCAAAAACACATGAAGGACTCCCAGACTGAGAGAAATAAGATTCTCTGGTCTGATGAGACCAAGATTGAACTTTTTGGAGTTCATTCTAAGCGGTATGTGAGGAGAAAACCAGGCACTGCTCATCACCTGCCCAATACCATCCCAACAGCAAAGCATGGTGGTGGCAGCATCATGGTATGGGGTGTTTTTCAGCTGCAGGACGACTGGTTGCAGTTGAAGGAAAGATGAATGCGGCCAAGTACAGAGATCCTGGAAGAAAAGCTCTTCCAGAGTTCAGGAGCTCAGACTGGACCGAAGGTTCACCTTCCAACAAGACAATGAACCAAGAAGACTCACGGCTGTACGAGCTCACAAGTACTTCTACTCAGTACTGAGCAAAGTACTGAATACTTATGACCATGACACATTTCAGTTTTTCTTCTCTTTTCTTATATCTTATGTTATCGGGCCAATAATTATTGTGCAATCCTAAAAAAAACCTAGCAGCTGGCCTAATTTTCCCAAATAAATAGGGATGCACAAAATTGGAATTTTTGCTGATCTCCATTATGCCGATAATTTAAAACCCATGTGGCCAATAACCAATATCGATACCGATATTAAATCTGAAAAAAATAAGCAGTCATTGCAAATAGCAGTTTTGTTATCCGTTTCCAACACTTTAAAAAATAGGGGTGGGGGAAAAAATATCGACACACTGAAATATTGTGATATTTTCATATGCCAATATCAAATTGATATTAAAAAACGCGACATAGATTTATTTTACTTACACAATCTTGCGAGATTTCATCATTCTGTTACAAAATCTCACAATGTTTCGTGAATTCCTGTGAAATTTCGTAACAGAATTATGAAATATCGCAAGATTTCTTTTGTAAATTAGATTGATACTGCATTTTTAGGTGCCAATATGATATCAGCATATGAAAATATTGCAAAATTTTTGTGAATTCTCATGAGATTCTGTAACAGAGCGATGAAACACCACGAGATTTCATTAGTAAATTAGATTGATACATTTTAAAATGCCAATATGATATTAGCATATGAAAATATTGCGATATTTCAGTGTATCGATATTTTTCCCATCCCTAGTCTTTAGAAGTTTTAAAGTCTGTAAAAACGAAGTTTTTGAAGAAGAAGAAGTAGTTTTTATTTTTTTTGTTAGACTTTAGAAACAGCGGGCTGATCGGTTAAATATCGGTTTAATATTGGTTTAATATCGGTGTGGTGGCCGATGTCCAGTACTCAGTTTTAAGGCTGATGCAGGCCGATAACCACAGGGGGCAGATTATATCGTGCATCCCTTCAAAAAAGGTTATAGTCAAATAAGGTCGTGGCCAATCAATAATGAAGTCGGCTTGGTTTCCGGGCAGATTATATTATTACAAACCCAACGTATTGGTAGACGATAAAGATGTGTATAAGTGTTTGTGTGAACCTGGACGACCAAACCTTTGATCCAAACTAAAAAAACCAATCACAGATCAAATCTGAGACAGAAATGGTGATATATAATCTCGATTCATCATCCCTGAATGGTCCTGTGGTCCAACGTGTGATTTACAGCCCTGAAGGACATGAGGTAACGATGGCAGCATCAGCAACACATCACGCTCGTCGTCATGGTGATGTTTGTCTTCACTTTATGGTTCTGAATGAAGCTGCTTAGAACATATTTAAATGTTTCATCATGACATTAAATTTGATTTCTTTTCCCGCTGGCTGAAGGGGAAGTTGGGATTTTCAGGATTACAGCCTATTGTTAAGTAGCATGAAATGATTTCATCATTACTTCTGATTGCATCAGATAATCTGCAGTCACACTGATGTGCCTAAAATGCTTTGCAATTACTGTCCCTCCTATGAGTCTGAGCACAAGAGAGGAAGCGAGTGATAAGTCATGTCTGATACGAGCTACATCTCAGTGTCGTTCCTTAATCCCAGTTGCTTCATCCGCCCACAACAGATGCTCAATCCAGCGCTGTGAGACGCATCGCAGCCAGGCAGCGTTGTGATGAAACATGTCACATAATAGCAGTTATTTCTCATCAGTTAAACACACTCGACCTGTTATTAATGTACAGAAAATCGAAAGCGCTCATCTTTCGGCCGAGTGTTTCCCGCTAAGCGCTGAATTTAAAACGCAGAATGAGGAGATGTGGGGGACGGCGTCTGAAAGTAGGACAGGACCAGACCCGGCTGTCGGAGATGTTCTGTGTGGGATGGAGATAAACAGATCACATCTGCAGACGCTTTCATCTCTGCATCTGTTAAAGACTCCTCGCGCAGTTAGAGGTGGAATTTTATCACCTCATCCTTCACGCTGCCGCTCTGTGCATTTAGATTTCACTACCTGTGAGTCAAGAGATGACCTTCACACACACCTGCTCAGGATCCACGCTTCATGTGAGTTTGCTAAACCCTCATCGCTCCAGAAGAAAAAGTTACGTTCAGCTTCTTAAGGCCACAGACTGGCCAATGTCCGTTACTGGCCTGTAAATATTATCTAAAACTAAAAAGTTGCCATTTTCTTTCATGGCTGTCATCACAGACTTCTGGCCGGACCATCAATTGCAAAAAGCCACAGAGTTTTAACATTTTAACCCTTTAAATTCCACTTTGCATACATGGTGCTTCAACTTCCAAAAATAGAAAATGGGTTTAAATAAATGTGATTAATGAAAAATTATTGTTTTTGTGCAGGATTCAGAGCCCTGGAGTATTTTTTTTCTAAAGTATAACAATGTTTTTTGATGCATCTTTACTTTTTGTGTTACACTGGTTTTTTTTTTTTAGAAGTTACGTTAATCTTCTTAAGTGCACGGACTGGCCAATGGCCTGTAAATATTATCTAAAAATTAAAAGTTTCATTTTCTTTTTTCATGGCTGTCATCACTGACTTCTGGCCTAACCATCAATTCCAAAAAAATCAATGAGCTTCAAAATTTTAATCCTTTAAGTTCCAGTTTGTACACTCAATGTTCCCACTGCCTAAAACTGAAACGTGGGTTAAAATAAGTAAAAAACAAAAATAGCCTGTAGGTGGCAGGCCATTATTAGCATAGATTATCACAATTAAAAAAAGCTCAATGAGAAGTTGTTTCAAGATAAAATGCAAAAAAATGTGGGAAAAATTCCAGTTTCAACTGGAATTTATAATGGTAAAGATGGGTAATTGAAAGAAAAGATGTTCTCTTTCATATTCAAACACTGTTGTGAATGTACGGTGGCCGTTAGTGGCCAAAATTCTCCCTGACATGAAGCTGTTTGCATGTGTGAGTGGATCAGTGGTCTCAAGTGTAGCCATGACTGGACTATGTGTAACTATTTTTAATGTCTTTTAAGGCGTTACTGATCCCAAACAGTCTCTAACTCCCATTAAACAAAGCTGGTACAGCAGGTTCTCACTTCTCTCACATTGTTTTGTCCGTTTAGGGGCACCGTAATAAAAATGGAGCACAAATATGGCAGCCTCCATGTGTACCTCCAGCAAGTGGATATAAATGACTCATTCTAAGAAAATAAACACATAACAGCTGTTCTAGTGCAGATTACACATCAATAGAAACACAGTTTTGGATTATATATGAAATTTTTCAACCACTGATCTTTGTTTTTTTGTTTTTTTACACACTGTACCTTTAACTCTTTCAGAGTAATTCCAACACAGGTTAGAGTAAAATGCCCCTGATTACTATTTTTAAGTTTCTCTGACATTTTTTTCTGCCTGTGGGGATTCTCATGTTGATGTTTTTAAAAACGACATGTTTACAGTTACTTTTATTTCAAAAACTGCTTTATTTCGGAGATTTTCATGTTAATGTTTTTAAAAGCTCCATATTATAGTTACTTTTCTTTAGAAAAAGGCTTTATTTTTAACTTTTTCTGACATGTTTTTCACCTGTGGGGATTCTAATGTTGATGTTTTTAAAATCTCCATATTCATAGTTGCTTTTATTTTCAAAACAGCTTTATTTTGAAGTTCATCTGACACGTTTTCTGCCTGTGGAGATTCTCATGTTGATGTTTTTAAAAACTCCATGCTTATAGTTACTTTTATTTTGAAAATGGTTTTATGTTGTAGTTTTTCTGACACGTTTTTCACCTGTGGGGATTCTAATGCAGATGTTTTTAAAAACTTCACGTTAATAGTAAGTTTTATTTTGAAAATAATTTTATTTGGACATTCTTCTGACACGCTTTCCACCTGTGGGGATTCTCATGTTGATGTTTTTAAAATCTCCAAATTTATAGTTACTTTTATTTTGAAAATAACTATTTTTTTAGTTCATCTGACATGTTTTCCGCCTGTGGAGATTCTCATGTTGATGATTTTAAAAACTCCATGTTTATAGCAAAGACTGTGAATAATAGGTTTATAGTTACTTTTATTTTGAAAAAAGGTTTTTTAAAGTTTTAAGTCCACCTTCTTTTCCAGTCTAATGAAGACCAGATGGCTTTTTTATGTCCTGCTGTGTAACGTTTTCATGCCACCGCGGTTTGCGGGGGATCCTGATGTCCCGTCTCCTCTGTGTTTCCAGGTCATGAGCATCCTGAGTAACCCCAGCAGCGTTTCCTCGCAGCCGCAACACGACTTCTCGGTGTCCCCGCTCCAAAGCACGTTGGACTCGTCCTCGTCCAATAGCATCTCAGCGAGCTGCAGCCAGCGTTCAGCCGAAGCCTCCATCAAGACGGTGGACAGCCTTCCCTCGTCCCAGTCCTACTGCCCCCCCACGTACAGCACCACCAGCTACAGCATGGACCCGGCCGTGGCTGCTGCCGGCTACCAGTACAGCCAGTATGGCCAGAGTGAGTCCTGCTCCACATTAATGGGAAATATTGTGGATTTAAGGGTCTAGATGCTGACTGGGATTAAAGGTTCTAGATGCTGACTGGGATTAAAGGTTCTGATGCTGACTGGGATTAAAGGTTCTGATGCTGACTGGGATTAAAGGTTCTGATGCTGACTGGGATTAAAGGTTCTCTAGATGCTGACTGGGATTAAAGGTTCTGATGCTGACTGGGATAAAAGGTTCTGATGCTGACTGGGATTAAAGGTTCTGATGCTGACTGGGATTAAAGGTTCTAGATGCTGACTGGGATTAAAGGTTCTGATGCTGACTGGGATTAAAGGTTCAAGATGCAGACTGGGATTAAAGGTTCTGATGCTGACTGGGATTAAAGGTTCAAGATGCAGACTGGGATTAAAGGTTCTGATGCTGACTGGGATAAAAGGTTCTAGATGCTGACTGGGATTAAAGGTTCTGATGCTGACTGGGATTAAAGGTTCAAGATGCAGACTGGGATTAAAGGTTCTGATGCTGACTGGGATTAAAGGTTCTGATGCTGACTGGGATAAAAGGTTCTAGATGCTGACTGGGATTAAAGGTTCTGATGCTGACTGGGATTAAAGGTTCTGATGCTGACTGGGATAAAAGGTTCTGATGCTGACTGGGATTAAAGGTTCTGATGCTGACTGGGATTAAAGATTCAAGATGCAGACTGGGATTAAAGGTTCTGATGCTGACTGGGATTAAAGGTTCTGATGCTGACTGGGATTAAAGGTTGTGATGCTGACTGGGATTAAAGGTTCAAGATGCAGACTGGGATTAAAGGTTCTGATGCTGACTGGGATTAAAGGTTCTGATGCTGACCGGGATTAATGGTTCTGATGCTGACTGGGATTAAAGGTTCTGGATGCTGACTGGGATTAAAGGTTCTAGATGTTGACTGGGATAAATGGTTCTAGATGCTGACAGGGATTAAAGGTTCTAGATGCTGACTGGGATTAAAGGTTCAAGATGCTGACTGGGATTTAAGGTTCTAGATGCTGAATGGGATTAAAGGTTCTGATGCTGACTGGGATTAAAGGTTCTAGATGCTGACTGGGATTAAAGGTTCTGGATGCTGACTGGGATTAAAGGTTCTAGATGTTGACTGGGATAAATGGTTCTAGATGCTGACAGGGATTAAAGGTTCTAGATGCTGACTGGGATTAAAGGTTCTGATGCTGACTGGGATTAAAGGTTCTAGATGCGGACTGGGATTAAAGGTTCTAGATGCTGACTGGGATTAAAGGTTCTGATGCTGACTGGGATTAAAGGTTCTAGATGCTGACTGGGATTAAAGGTTCTGATGCTGACTGGGATTAAAGGCTCTAGATGCTGACTGGGATTAAAGGTTCAAGATGCAGACTGGGATTAAAGGTTCTGATGCTGACTGGGATTAAAGGTTCTAGATGCAGACTGGGATTAAAGGTTCTGGATGCAGACTGGGATAAAAGGTTCTAGATGCTGACTGGGATAAAAGGTTCTAGATGCTGACTGGGATTAAAGGTTCTAGGTGCTGACTGGGATTAAAGGTTCAAGATGCAGACTGGGATTAAAGGTTCTGATGCTGACTGGGATTAAAGGTTCTAGATGCAGACTGGGATTAAAGGTTCTGATGCTGACTGGGATTAAAGGTTCTGATGCTGACTGGGATTAAAGGTTCTAGATGCTTACTGGGATTAAAGGTTCTGATGCTGACTGGGATTAAAGGTTATAGATGCTGACTGAGATTAAAGGTTCTAGATGCTGACTGGGATTAAAGGTTCTGATGCTGACTGGGATTAAAGGTTCTAGATGCTGACTGGGATTAAAGGTTCAAGATGCAGACTGGGATTAAAGGTTCTAGATGCTGACTGGGATAAAAGGTTCTGATGCTGACTGGGATTAAAGGTTCTGATGCTGACTGGGATTAAAGGTTCTAGATGCTGACCTGGATTAAAGGTTCTAGATGCTGACTGGGATTAAAGGTTCAAGATGGTGACTGGGATTAAAGGTTCTGATGCTGACTGGGATAAAAGGTTCTGATGCTGACTGGGATAAAAGGTTCTGATGCTGACTGGGATTAAAGGTTCTGATGCTGACTGGGATTAAAGGTTCTAGATGCTGACTGGGATTAAAGGTTCTAGATGCTGACTGGGATTAAAGGTTCTGATGCTGACTGGGATTAAAGATTCTAGATGCCGACTGGGATTAAAGGTTCTGGATGCTGACTGGGATTAAAGGTTCTAGACGCTGACTGGGATTAAAGGTTCTGATGCTGACTAGGATTAAAGGTTCTAGATGCTGACTGGGATTAAAGGTTCTGATGCTGACTAGGATTAAAGGTTCTAGATGCTGACTGGGATTAAAGGTTCTGATGCTGACTAGGATTAAAGGTTCTAGATGCTGACTGGGATTAAAGGTTCTGATGCTGACTAGGATTAAAGGTTCTAGATGCTGACTGGGATTAAAGGTTCTAGATGCTGACTGGGATTAAAGGTTCTGGATGTTGACTGGGATTAAAGGTTCTGGACGCTGACTGGGATTAAAGGTTCTGATGCTGACTGGGATTAAAGGTTCAAGATGCAGACTGGGATTAAAGGTTCTGATGCTGACTGGGATTAAAGGTTCAAGATGCAGACTGGGATTAAAGGTTCTGATGCTGACTGGGATAAAAGGTTCTAGATGCTGACTGGGATTAAAGGTTCTGATGCTGACTGGGATTAAAGGTTCAAGATGCAGACTGGGATTAAAGGTTCTGATGCTGACTGGGATTAAAGGTTCTGATGCTGACTGGGATAAAAGGTTCTAGATGCTGACTGGGATTAAAGGTTCTGATACTGACCGGGATTAAAGGTTCTGATACTGATTGGGATTAAAGGTTCTGATGCTGACTGGGATTAAAGGTTCTGATGCTGACTGGGATTAAAGATTCAAGATGCAGACTGGGATTAAAGGTTCTGATGCTGACTGGGATTAAAGGTTCTGATGCTGACTGGGATTAAAGGTTGTGATGCTGACTGGGATTAAAGGTTCAAGATGCAGACTGGGATTAAAGGTTCTGATGCTGACTGGGATTAAAGGTTCTGATGCTGACCGGGATTAATGGTTCTGATGCTGACTGGGATTAAAGGTTCTGGATGCTGACTGGGATTAAAGGTTCTAGATGTTGACTGGGATAAATGGTTCTAGATGCTGACAGGGATTAAAGGTTCTAGATGCTGACTGGGATTAAAGGTTCAAGATGCTGACTGGGATTTAAGGTTCTAGATGCTGAATGGGATTAAAGGTTCTGATGCTGACTGGGATTAAAGGTTCTAGATGCTGACTGGGATTAAAGGTTCTGGATGCTGACTGGGATTAAAGGTTCTAGATGTTGACTGGGATAAATGGTTCTAGATGCTGACAGGGATTAAAGGTTCTAGATGCTGACTGGGATTAAAGGTTCTGATGCTGACTGGGATTAAAGGTTCTAGATGCGGACTGGGATTAAAGGTTCTAGATGCTGACTGGGATTAAAGGTTCTGATGCTGACTGGGATTAAAGGTTCTAGATGCTGACTGGGATTAAAGGTTCTGATGCTGACTGGGATTAAAGGCTCTAGATGCTGACTGGGATTAAAGGTTCAAGATGCAGACTGGGATTAAAGGTTCTGATGCTGACTGGGATTAAAGGTTCTAGATGCAGACTGGGATTAAAGGTTCTGGATGCAGACTGGGATAAAAGGTTCTAGATGCTGACTGGGATAAAAGGTTCTAGATGCTGACTGGGATTAAAGGTTCTAGGTGCTGACTGGGATTAAAGGTTCAAGATGCAGACTGGGATTAAAGGTTCTGATGCTGACTGGGATTAAAGGTTCTAGATGCAGACTGGGATTAAAGGTTCTGATGCTGACTGGGATTAAAGGTTCTGATGCTGACTGGGATTAAAGGTTCTAGATGCTTACTGGGATTAAAGGTTCTGATGCTGACTGGGATTAAAGGTTATAGATGCTGACTGGGATTAAAGGTTCTAGATGCTGACTGGGATTAAAGGTTCTGATGCTGACTGGGATTAAAGGTTCTAGATGCTGACTGGGATTAAAGGTTCAAGATGCAGACTGGGATTAAAGGTTCTAGATGCTGACTGGGATAAAAGGTTCTGATGCTGACTGGGATTAAAGGTTCTGATGCTGACTGGGATTAAAGGTTCTAGATGCTGACTTGGATTAAAGGTTCTAGATGCTGACTGGGATTAAAGGTTCAAGATGGTGACTGGGATTAAAGGTTCTGATGCTGACTGGGATAAAAGGTTCTGATGCTGACTGGGATAAAAGGTTCTGATGCTGACTGGGATTAAAGGTTCTGATGCTGACTGGGATTAAAGGTTCTAGATGCTGACTGGGATTAAAGGTTCTAGATGCTGACTGGGATTAAAGGTTCTGATGCTGACTGGGATTAAAGATTCTAGATGCCGACTGGGATTAAAGGTTCTAGACGCTGACTGGGATTAAAGGTTCTAGACGCTGACTGGGATTAAAGGTTCTGATGCTGACTAGGATTAAAGGTTCTAGATGCTGACTGGGATTAAAGGTTCTGATGCTGACTAGGATTAAAGGTTCTAGATGCTGACTGGGATTAAAGGTTCTGATGCTGACTGGGATTAAAGGTTCTAGATGCTGACTGGGATTAAAGGTTCTGATGCTGACTAGGATTAAAGGTTCTAGATGCTGACTGGGATTAAAGGTTCTAGATGCTGACTGGGAAGGAAAAAATATAATCTGTCTGTGAAATAAGTCGAAATTAACTAAAGTCATAATAAATAAAAATTCTATGAAAATCATGACATTGCTTTTGAATTGTGGTTCAAAATAAACATTAAAAACAACCACACGGAAAATAAAGCGTGTAAACAAGCATGATGAGCCAATCACTGCAATCAGGTGTTTTTGTAACGTCCAATCAGACGTCTGCACCTGCTGACAGGTATGTTGCTGTTAAAGATCGAGGCCTTTAATGTGTCTGGGACAGTTTTGTTTGTTTGTTTGTTTGTTTTAAATGATCATTTCCAACCATAATTCAAAAGCAATATTTTCTTTCACTAAATTTTAATTGTCTAAATTTTTATTTATGATTAGTTTCTTTTTTTTTAATTACTATTGTGAATTTATCCTTTTCTTTAATTGGAGGGTATGAATAATTGTGAGGACGACTGTATGATATAATTGTGAGGTCCCTCCTAGCTGGTAAATAACTGGTAATAGCTGGTAACTTTGGGAATTTATCAGCCACACTGGCTGTTGATCAGCCCTGAATCAAGCTGGTGCAGTAAAAACAATCATACGCGGCAGGATTCTTCTTTAAGCATCGCTGCAGAACAATTAAACCCAGCCTCACAGACAGACGGGAGGACGTAGCGCGTGACAGACAGCAGCCGCCCAGCTTACGCAGACAGAGCAGGCAGGTAGCGCCGGGAAAACCTCCGGCGTTAATGCTCGGCACGTCGTGGATGTGGCCCCGCCCCCGGTTCATCCGCCGATGACTTCTCTGACAGCAGGACTGACGGCGGTGATGTGACACGTGGCGGCTACTGGGAGGAGATAAGGACGGTTTGTCAGCTCGGGAGCTCGTGTGCACAGAAAGGGAACTGTCACGTCAGGAGTGAAGTAAATAAGAGCACCTATGGGTGGGCATGTCTGTCTGCCAACATGCCAGTCACCTCGACAGCTGGTGGGGGGGCAACGTGTGTGTGTTTGTGTCTCACCGGGGCTTAGAGAGGCCCTCTGAAGGATGCTGTTTTTCTGTCAGCCAGGTTTATACCTTAAACCCTTGTTGAGAAGTCAAATTGAGAGTCCTCTGGCACCGAGATAGAGCCCGATTACCCCCCCTAACCCACAAACACGAGTGCACTCGCACACATGTCAGCTATTTTTACAGGCTGTACTTTGATCTGTCACAAGCTTCCTGCATTAGACCAAGAGAAGAGTCAAATGTCTTAAGTAAACTGTTAAGTCTGTAGGAGGGTGAAGCCACAGAAGTCAGGATGGGAGACCATCAGTTATTAATAACACGACTACGATTGCATCATCACTTATAAAGACTATAACTAAGTAAAAACCGCGGCTGTAGAAAACTGTTTTTATTTTCTCTCTGCAAATGTGGCAGCATGGAGGGAATTACCTTCATACTGGAGGATGTGACACTGAGTGGTGGATTAAGAGAAAGGAAAGTGGGAGTGGTGGGGGGCGGGGGGTTGGACCCTCCAGATGATGTCCGTCAGACTCCAGCTCACATGAAGGACATCGTGTCTGTAGTTGGTCTACAAGTAGCTCACGTCTTGGAGGAAAAAGGATGTTTGGCTGGTGTCAGGGTTCCCACTCTTTTCTAGAAGTTGTTTTCCAGGACTTTTCCAGGAGTTTTTCAAGACTTTTCCAGCTGCTACAGGACGGGTCAACTTATCCCAACATAGACTAATAACTTCCACCACAAGCTTTGGGAGAAGCGTTCTACGGTTGTAGCTTATATTTAACACAGCGATGAAGTAAAGATGAAGAAAAGACGAAGCTGCGATGAAACGGCGACCAGAGGGAGGAAAAATAATTCCAGGACACTTTACTCTTTTTCTTGTTTTCCATGACTGGAAAAATGTTCAGTCATTTTCCAGGTTTTCCAGGACGCGTGAGAACCCTGTTCTGTTTAAATGATGATTAAGTAAATGCTGCCGTGTGTTTGATCTGCAGGTACATTTGGAACAGGTGTTTTCACTGACGAGCTTATACCGAACTCTGCAGACAACTGTGAGATTTTATCTCATATTCTGAGACATACAACTATATTCAAATATCCCCAAATATCCTTAACTCAGCCAGAAGAGTTCTCTTTTGGAAATCTGGCTGCCAGATACTAGCAGGTATTAGATACTACCATATATCACATACTAGCAGGTACTAGATACTAGCAGGTAATAGATACTACCATATATCAGATACTAGCAGGTATTAGATACTACCATATATCAGATACTAGCAGGTATTAGATACTACCAGATATCACATACTAGCAGGTACTAGATACTACCAGATATCACATACTAGCAGGTACTAGATACTAGCAGGTATTAGATACTACCATATATCAGATACTAGCAGGTATTAGATACTACCATATATCAGATACTAGCAGGTATTAGATACTACCATATATCAGATACTAGCAGGTACTAGATACTACCATATATCAGATACTAGCAGGTACTAGATACTAGCAGGTAATAGATACTACCATATATCAGATACTAGCAGGTATTAGATACTACCAGATATCACATACTAGCAGGTACTAGATACTAGCAGGTAATAGATACTACCAGATATCAGATACTAGCAGGTATTAGATACTACCAGATATCAGATACTAGCAGGTTTTAGATACTACCAGATATCACATACTAGCAGGTACTAGATACTAGCAGGTATAAGATACTACCATATATCAGATACTAGCAGGTACTAGATACTAGCAGGTAATAGATACTACCATATATCAGATACTAGCAGGTATTAGATACTACCATATATCACATACTAGCAGGTACTAGATACTAGCAGGTAATAGATACTACCATATATCAGATACTAGCAGGTATTAGATACTACCATATATCAGATACTAGCAGGTATTAGATACTACCAGATATCACATACTAGCAGGTACTAGATACTACCAGATATCACATACTAGCAGGTACTAGATACTAGCAGGTAATAGATACTACCATATATCAGATACTAGCAGGTATTAGATACTACCATATATCAGATACTAGCAGGTATTAGATACTACCAGATATCACATACTAGCAGGTACTAGATACTAGCAGGTAATAGATACTACCAGATATCAGATACTAGCAGGTATTAGATACTACCAGATATCAGATACTAGCAGGTATTAGATACTACCAGATATCACATACTAGCAGGTACTAGATACTAGCAGGTATAAGATACTACCATATATCAGATACTAGCAGGTATTAGATACTACCAGATATCACATACTAGCAGGTACTAGATACTAGGAGGTAATAGATACTACCAGATATCACATACTAGCAGGTATAAGATACTACCATATATCAGATACTAGCAGGTATAAGATACTACCATATATCAGATACTAGCAGGTATTAGATACTACCATATATCAGATACTAGCAGGTATTAGATACTACCATATATCAGATACTAGCAGGTATTAGATACTACCAAATATCAGATACTAGCAGGTATAAGATACTACCATATATCAGATACTAGCAGGTAATAGATACTACCATATATCAGATACTAGCAGGTATTAGATACTACCATATATCAGATACTAGCAGGTATAAGATACTACCATATATCAGATACTAGCAGGTATTAGATACTACCATATATCAGATATTAGCAGGTATAAGATACTACCATATATCAGATACTAGCAGGTATAAGATACTACCATATATCAGATACTAGCAGGTATAAGATACTACCATATATCAGATACTAGCAGGTAATAGATACTACCATATATCAGATACTAGCAGGTATTAGATACTACCATATATCAGATACTAGCAGGTATAAGATACTACCATATATCAGATATTAGCAGGTATAAGATACTACCATATATCAGATACTAGCAGGTATAAGATACTACCATATATCAGATACTAGCAGGTATTAGATACTACCATATATCAGATACTAGCAGGTATTAGATACTACCATATATCAGATACTAGCAGGTATAAGATACTACCATATATCAGATACTAGCAGGTAATAGATACTACCATATATCAGATACTAGCAGGTATTAGATACTACCAGATATCACATACTGGCAGGTACTAGATACTAGCAGGTAATGGATACTACCATATATCAGATACTAGCAGGTACTAGATACTACCAGATATCACATACTGGCAGGTACTAGATACTAGCAGGTAATAGATACTACCATATATCAGATACTAGCAGGTATTAGATACTACCAGATATCAGATACTAGCAGGTATTAGATACTACCATATATCAGATACTAGCAGGTATAAGATACTATCATATATCAGATACTAGCAGGTAATAGATACTACCATATATCAGATACTAGCAGGTAATAGATACTACCATATATCAGATACTAGCAGGTATTAGATACTACCAGATATCACATACTAGCAGGTACTAGATACTACCAGATATCACATACGAGCAGGTACTAGATACTACCAGATATCAGATACTAGCAGGTATCGGATACTACCAGATATCACATACTAGCAGGTACTAGATACTACCATATATCAGATACGAGCAGGTATTAGATACTACCATATATCAGATACTAGCAGGTAATAGATACTACCATATATCAGATACTAGCAGGTATTAGATACTACCATATATCACATACTAGCAGGTACTAGATACTACCAGATATCACATACGAGCAGGTACTAGATACTACCAGATATCAGATACTAGCAGGTACTAGATACTACCAGATATCACATACTAGCAGGTACTAGATACTACCAGATATCACATACGAGCAGGTACTAGATACTACCAGATATCAGATACTAGCAGGTATCGGATACTACCAGATATCACATACTAGCAGGTACTAGATACTACCATATATCAGATACGAGCAGGTATTAGATACTACCATATATCAGATACTAGCAGGTAATAGATACTACCATATATCAGATACTAGCAGGTATTAGATACTACCAGATATCACATACTAGCAGGTACTAGATACTACCAGATATCACATACGAGCAGGTACTAGATACTACCAGATATCAGATACTAGCAGGTACTAGATACTACCAGATATCACATACTAGCAGGTACTAGATACTACCAGATATCACATACGAGCAGGTATTAGATACTACCATATATCAGATACTAGCAAGTATTATCATCATGTGTCTAATTCTAACAACTTGGTTACTTAACCAACAACTTAAAACCAGACATATTATCAGCAGCTTCAAAGCAGTTCAGTCTGTAGCAGCAGCTGCTGCACCGTAGTCACATGACTCTGAAAAGAATGCTGGGAAATGAAGTTCTTCCAGGATAACGGGGACTTTTAGACATGCTCGACCAACATGATGGAACAAGATCTCACAAGATTTCATAATGCAACAACAAGATCACCTGTGGTAGCGACCAAAAGAACAGGCCCTGGGGAAAAGCCAGGACACGCTGGAGGGACTACGTCCCATCCCGAAAGAGACCCTGGGGAAAACCCAGGACACGCTGGAGGGACTACGTCCCATCCCGGACGAGACCCCGGGGAAAACCCAGGACACGCTGTAGGGACTACGTCCCATCCCGGACGAGACCCTGGGGAAAACCCAGGACACGCTGGAGGGACTACGTCCCATCCCGGACGAGACCTTGGGGAAAACCCAGGACACGCTGGAGGGACTACGTCCCATCCCGGACGAGACCTTGGGGAAAACCCAGGACACGCTGGAGGGACTACGTCCCATCCCGGACGAGACCCCGGGGAAAACCCAGGACACGCTGTAGGGACTACGTCCCATCCCGGACGAGACCTCGGGAAAAACCCAGGACACGCTGGAGGGACTACGTCCCATCCCGGACGAGACCTTGGGGAAAACCCAGGACACGCTGGAGGGACTACGTCCCATCCCGGACGAGACCCCGGGGAAAACCCAGGACACGCTGGAGGGACTACGTCCCATCCCGGACGAGATCCCGGGGAAAACCCAGGACACGCTGGAGGGACTACGTCCCATCCCGGACGAGACCCCGAGGAAAACCCAGGACACGCTGGAGGACTACGTCGCATCCCGGACGAGACCCCGGGGAAAACCCAGGACACGCTGGAGGGACTACGTCCCATCCCGGACGAGACCTTGGGGAAAACCCAGGACACGCTGGAGGGACTACGTCCCATCCCGGACGAGACCCCGGGGAAAACCCAGGACACGCTGGAGGGACTACGTCCCACCCTGGACGAGATCCCAGGGAAAACCCAGGACACGCTGGAGGGACTATGTCCCATCCCAGACAAGACCCCTGGGAAAACCCAGGACACGCTGGAGGGACTACGTCCCATCCCGGACGAGACCCCAGGAAAGACCATAACAGGAAGTGGAGGCAGACTTTTCCTTGTCAGCCTTCTGATTGGTCAACGCTCAGAGACTAAGCTGGACCACAACTCCGGACAGCTGGGTCTGAGAGAGTCCACCTGCTTTGTAGGTCCCCCATAATTCAAACCCTGACCAGAACCTGGTTCCTGCAGTCGGATGGAGGGGCCCCTGAATGACCCCCATTGCTGAAAAACATTCCTACAACAGAACAATATAAAAGTGATGCTTCTAAATCTGTTTGCCTCAGAACCTGATAAAGAACCTCACGCATGAACGACGATTCTGTTTTCCTGGTGCACGTTCTCTGCTTGGCCTAAAGCTCAGTATTTCTGCTCATGTTTCAGCATCAGGGGCGCGTGGTGTAGATTCCTGTGGTTCCTAACTCTGTCCTCTCCCGTCTCCCCCCCCCCCAGCTGCCGTGGATTACTTGGCGAAGAACGTGGGGCTGTCCAACCAGCGCAGGATGAAGCTGGCCGACCACTCAGCTGTTCTGGGACTGCTGCAGGTCGAGACCGGCCAAGCCTACTAGCACCCGACACATAGACAGCATGAGACCGAGTCACCAGCACAACCCATACCTCCTGCTACCATACAGATCTCACAGAGAGGATGTAAATGTGTGTGTGAGCGAGTGTGTGTGCTCGTATGTGAGGCTGATATTTAGCTTTTTTAAAGGTCCCGTATGATGACTTTTGCAGCGATGTGGGACACTGATGTCCCCAGAATGTGGCTTTCTGGTGTCCACAACTCAGTGTGCAGCTGGTTCTCAGCTTTGGTCTCGTATTTTAAATCAGTATTATCTGCCAAAAATGGGACAATTTTCCCATAATATAACAACATTTGGGCAATATTCTCTTCGCTGTATTGGTTGTTTAATTACATAACATGGAAAAATCCTCATACAAGATTGTTTCCGGCATTTATGTGCAGTTTTCTCAAAAAATCAAAGGTATGATTAAATTATTGGCTTTATTACAACTAAGAAGGCCAAAATGATGACATCAATGGTTGCTACACATCCCTTTTCAGTAGAATTCAGTCATTAAATACATTACACACTCAAAAATAGAGGTACCAGTTTGTACTTAAAGAGGCACAAAGCTTGTTGCTGGGGGGGGGGGGGGGGGGGGGGGTTCCTTTCTGAAAGACATTTCTGTACCTTCATGGTCCATTTTTGTACCTTATCAAGCTGTATGAGTTAATAAAGTACAATTAAACCAATTAAAGATGATGAATAAAAGTCAATAAAATAGAGATTATGACAACAATCAAAGATGCTAATAATAAATGAATAATTATTATAGAAATATTAGGCCAAAAACATATATAATTATACATATAATGATTACTATGATTATTATGAAAATCATAATATAATAACTATAATTATACTACTGTTTAGAAGTACTGCTATTTATAGTTATAGTACAAGCTACACACATTTTTCAATGCTGCAGGTACCCTTAGGGTTGAAATGGTACAAATTTGTACTTTATATTACTTTGGACCCTTTTTCATAGTATATAGGTACTCCTGGCTCATAAAGACCAATATTGTAATTTTGAGAGAACATTTGTAAAAAATGTACCTACAGGTACAAACGTTCCTGTCTCGTACCTCGTTTTTGAGTGTGTACAGGTCAAAAGTTTGGCATCACTTTCCCATTAAATCAAACAGTGCAGGGATCCCAAACTTTACAAAAATAGTAATAGTAAAAAAAGATTTTTTTGAAAATCATGACAATGATTTTGGATTGTTTTTCAACAAAAAAAAAAAAGAATAAAACAAGTACAACGGGGCTTCTAAATGGAAATTTGTTGAACTTTGAGACAATCACAACAGTACAATCAAGTCTGCACCTGTTGACGGGAATATTGGTCCACTGTTCATGAGCAAGGTGCTCGAATTTATCTGAGACAGGTTTTTTTTTGTGTTTTTTATTATTCTTTTTAACCACAACTCAAAAACAATATTTCATTTCACTAAATTATAATTTAGTAATTTATTTGTTTCCTTCTTATTTGAATAAATATTGTGAAATTATCAATTTAAAGTAGACTTTCCCATTAAAGTAAAACCAGACTTTTGACCGGTAGTGTAGATGGAGGCCCCTGTTCAGGCTGCTAGCATAAAATCTGTCTGACCTGACTGTGGAAGGCTCTCAGGCCCTGATTTACGAAAGCGGACGCAACTATTTGCGTCTGTTTCAGCACGTCTGAAAAGCAGGTGTTAACTGGCAGCTTTACGCACTGATGGCTGTCGGAGCAACAAACCAATGCTGCAGGACTGCAGACATGCAGCATTGGGTCAGAATCATTACATTTTCATTATTTAATTAAATAACAAACACGGCTAGGGATGCACAATATAATCGGCCCCCTATCGGTATCGGCCTATATCGGTCTTAAAACTGAATATCCGACATTGGCCACTCCACCGATATTTACCCCATATTTAACTGATTTTTAACTAATCAGCCTGCTGTTTCTAAAGTCTAAAAAAATTTTTTTTCTTCTTCAGAAACCTTCTTTTTTCCAGACATTAGGGATGGGGAAAAATATCACTACAGTGAAATATCGTGATATTTTCATATGATGATATAATATTGACATTCAAAAGCGCGGTATCAATCTATTTTACTAATGAAATCTCACGATTATTTCATTGTTCTGTTGCAAAATCTCTCGAATTCACAAAAATGTTGCGATATTTTCATATGCTGATATAATGTTGACATTTAAAAACGCAGTATTGATCTATTTTACTAATGAAATCTCGTGCGAATTCACAAAATATTGTGAGTTAACAGAACGATGAAATCTTGCAAGATTTTGTAAGTAAAATAGATCAATGCCATGTTTTTAAATATCAATTTTATATCGGCATATGAAAATATTGTGATATTTCAGTGAAGCAATATTTTTCCCCACTCCTATTTTCCATAATGTTGGAAACAGATAACAAAACTGCTATTTGAAATAAGTGCTTATTTTTTTCAGCTTTGATATCAGTATCAATATTGGTTATTGGCCACATGAGTTTTAAAGTATTGGCATATCGGATATCAGCCAAAATTCCAATATTGTGCATCCCTATTAAAAATTACAGCTTTATTTTTTAAATTTAGAGTTTACAAAAGAACAGACGGGGAACTTTTTCATCATACGGGACCTTTAAACTTTGTTTCGTTGCTGGTTGTTGAAGGTTTAAGTCTGAATTATGCAGCTTTCTAAGCTTTAAACATTCCTCCGTGGGACCAACCAAATCCATGAGAATCTGAAGGGTCAGGAATTTCCATGTTTTTGCACCAGATTTTGTAAGCAGAGTAATTATGTCTAATTTTGGGGCATAACTTTAATCCCGTGACGTATGAGAACCTGAATCCAACCTGTTGTGAGTGTAACTTTATTTTTAAGACGATGCCATGAACTGGAGCCGAGGAACTTGAATTTGATGAGTTCGTCTGCATTCCTGTTGGATGTTGCCAATGTTTCACGATGATGTAATGTTCATGTTATCCACCCGCGCTGCAACGACAGCCATGACAACCCTTTAAGTGCTGGCTGTGCGTAACCTTCTACCTTCTGTAAATATGTTTTTCACAGGCAGCAAACCAAACCAAGCTGAACATGAAGACACACAAACACACACAACTAAACCACTTTACTATTTCTACTTTTCCATTCTGTCCTCCCCTGCTCCCAGTTTGTTTTGTTGGAAGAAATTTGGAAGTTTTGCATGTGTGTATGTGATGATAGTATAATTTATTCTGTATTAGTCTAGTAAAAGAATTGTATTGGCATTTATTCCCTTCAGCTTCTTGATGTTCATAACAGTTGTGTGACTATCTTTTCATTAAAGCTCTACAAGTGGACCAAACCCACAGAGTTGTGTCGACTCCATTTATTTTTCTTTTGCAGACCTTTTGCATCACTTTATGTTGTACACAATATGATACATCTGATAGCAGGATGCAAAGGACTACACTCCAATAATGCAATAAATGGTGTATATGAAAAAATATTTTTGTTCATTTTTTTTTAAAAGGGCATAATAAAGACTTCAGATTTGAAAAAAATAGAATTTTCTCCCCATTTTTTCTTGATTCGGGCTTTAAAGGGATAAGATCCTAAAGAAGATGCGCCCCAGATATGTTGGAATTACTATTAACTCTGATGTATCACAGCTATTTATACTTATTTATGGAAAACTACTAAACAAAATTAGAAATGATCTCCTGAAATGGAAACTTCTCCCTCTGTCCTTGCTGGGGAGAGGTTCCAATCCTGACCGATAGAGGTCCCCCTTTCCACTTTTAAAATAATTAACAAATGGCTCTCTACACTCACAGAAATATTTAACCCTATTTTTTAAGATTTATGTAATTTTATTAATGACAAATTTCCATTTACTTTTTTAGATAATTTTAACACAAACCTACCAAATAAACCTTATATGACACATATTCATAAGTGTAATGAAACCTATTTATTTGAATTGCATAACCTCAGGTTATCCATATATATTATGCAATTCAAACAATATACTTTATTATTTAAAATAAATACTCCATCATCATTCATTTGATTTAATTATTCTTTATTAATACTAAATGCATAAACCTAAGATTATTATTTTAAATAAATAGACTTTATTACACAATGAATCGTATTAAAAAGTTTATTTAAGATTTGTGCTAAAATTATCTAAAAAAGAAAGGAAATTTGACATAAAAATTACAACAAAGAAGAAAACATTTCCCAGACATTGAAAGACAAAGCAGACCCGATAACAGTCATCAAATAAATGTATCAATGAACCAACACCACAAGAAACGCACAATAAATGCAATAAAAAAATTTAAATTCTAGTCAAGACAGACATATTTCTTAACATTTCTTCTCTACATTAACAATACTCCAAAACCTACTTTGGATATTTACATTTACACAACCTATAAAAGAGCAGGAAAAAAGTTTAAAGTCTGCAAAAAGACAAAGCCCCAAACAATCAACCCAACAAACATCCCTCCTTATCACGGAACTCCTAATAACCAGTGGAAGCAATACATTTAACATTTTCACATTCAAATTTCTACAAATGACACCAAAAACCCTAAACTACTTTTTACAACAAATAACCCATACAACATCAATTTATTTTATGACAACACCAAAAACAACAACATTAACAACATTTATCAACCCATGAACACCGCCAGCACGACACACACGCCCACCTCCTCTGTCTTGCGTTCTCCATCTTTTTCTTTTCCCCACCAAAGACCAAACCACAACACGGCTAACATCCTCCACCTCCAGCTTAACTTACAAACTAAGCCTTGATCTTTGGGCGCAGCTCCTCAGCACCAAGACATCGGCACTTCTTGAAGAACAAATGTGACTCAAGTCTTTTCACATCCACAAACTAGCGCAACACAAAATCGCAGTGCAAAGGAGAACGTCTAGGCTGTGCTGGAGGTCCTCTACCTTCATCACCACTCTGACATCCATCGGCCTTCTTCATCGACACCGCTGCGTGAATCACATGAAGCCCCCTGGAGGTCTGTCTGGTCCTCAGCTTCCTCACTGTTCACATTCTGGAGTTGAGAAACAAATGTTCTGTTGCGCCACAAAAACACGAGTCTAGACTAAGGTAGAGTAAAATTGAATACTGACCATTACTTAGAAGTGTTGTCGTTCAGACTTGAGGACAGTCCCTCCTCACTTAGTTCTTCACCTACAAACAAGAGCATATGAAATCAGTGGCTTTATTCAGGACTTTATTTCTCATCCTCTTCATGGTGACTGCGGCATTCTGTTCTGCAGTGTATCATGCATTTGAACAATGAGATTTCTAATGTACCAAACTCAACACAATTTGTCTGCTTCAGGAAATCTCTGTAAGGTTTTAATTAAATGCTGGAAATAACAAAAATCAGTTTCTAAGAATGAAAATTTGTTTAAAATAGTGAAGTACAACATCTTTCTTGGCCAAACTATGCAACAGTTAAATGGACTTGCCTTAGCTCTTGAAGCCATCAGAAATATAATCTTCCCTCCAGCAGATCCTCCTCTCACACCAAGGACCTTTGAGTTAGCTGGGTCTCCACCAAGCTGTCCCAGACATTGTTTCAAGTAGCAAAAGGTACATTACAAATTCTGCTTTCATCTACAAAAAAAAAAAAAAAACAAGAACAGATAGACTTCAATTATAAAAATTCATGTTTTCAATGTAACTGTTCAAGTTCAGACTCGACAGCTGTGGCTTCATAACAAAGGCAATAGAAGCACCAAGTCGTGTGATTCATAGCACAAATATCCATTTTAACAGTTATCAAACATACAGTATGGAAATTAGATTCTGTTTTTATTCTTAAATGTGTAGTTATCGTTGGTATCAAATGCACTTCTTTAAATTTACGTGTCATTCACCGAAGCTCATTTACATTTGCATCGCTCATTTATTCAATAATTCAAAAACTTTTACATTCCAAAAGTGGTATTAAAGAGAAACTCATCCCTTTAAACATATGAGTTTTGGGAATCGACAAAAGGACAGAATATTCCTTCAACATATGTGCACAGGCAATACAGGCATTCATGTCTAAATTTCCAAAATGTGTGACCATGTTTGTTTTGTAAAAATGGTATGACTCTTACCTTCAACAGAACTGCAACACGCTTCACACAACCCTCCCTCTCATACTGAACCAAAAGAATAAGAAAACAGATGTAATTTCACATATAACTAAGACAGTTGATCAAGTCAAACTGTTAATGCATCACACGTACTTACCTAACTTTAGCAGCAGCTCCAACAAAGTGAAAACTATTGTGTTGATTAAACATCATGTTGCTGCACCTGGAAAATGGAGGAGAAAAATGAAAGTCAGTGCGTCAAAAACAAGATGATTCACATTTATGTGAATCAAGTCAAAGTTGGTAGAAGACATTAAAAAACTAAATGGTTAATCTCTTTCTCAATGTTTCCCTGCACAATTCCAACAGTACAAATATACTGAGCAACCCACTCCAATACAATTTTCTACTCTACATTGTTATTATACACACACACACACACACACACACACACACATATATATATATATATATATTGTGTGTGTGTGTGTGTGTTTATGCATATCAGCAAGCAAAGTTCAATAACTTTATCTTTGAGGGTTTATCCTTCACTGCTTCACTCTCTTTCAAACAGAGAGGAGGACGTTGTTGTTATGACCGTTAATGGGGTAGCAGTGCATATTTAGCAACTCTTTATATGGCGGAAGAAATGCTGCTAATTAAAACTGTTGCCAGACAGAAAAGAGAAAAACAGCAAAGAAAGGAAAGAAATGCAGCAAAAGCTAGCTAGTAAGACGATTTTTTAATAAGTTTTTCAAATCGGATTTTGTCAACATATGAGACATTGATGTTGGTGAAATAAAACATTTTCTCTGAAAAACGACAGTTTGTAAAAACAAAATAAGTCAGACTTACCTTGAACATTTTAAATTCCTCCCGCGCAGGCACCGAGCAGTCAGTTAGCTTTGCAGCAGTCAGCACTGCGCAGTCTCTTCTTCTTGTTTTGAGATCAGGCAGCCTTGTGTTGTACTTGCGCATTACTGCCATCTAGCATAATTTTATGTTTCAGAAAACTATAATCTAATTAAATAAAGTCACAAAGTAGTTCACATTTGCTATAAACTTAAAATGTTTACTTTATAATTATAAAATAAGTAAGTAAACTTTACATTCTTGCATATTTCAGTTACTTTTAAATAAAAATAATGATTAATACTTAATACGAGCAAGAATCATTTCTGTGAGTGTAGGTTTACATGGATGAATAAAAAAATCCAGAATTAAATACAAACAACTACTAAGGGTTATGGGGCTGTAGTCT
Source organism: Atherinomorus stipes (assembly GCA_023101725.1). NCBI lineage: Eukaryota > Metazoa > Chordata > Actinopteri > Atheriniformes > Atherinidae > Atherinomorus > Atherinomorus stipes. The sequence goes on along the minus strand of JALJCO010012138.1, from coordinate 166,955 downwards.
AGAGGTGATTTCAGCTCATTTTTGGGCCCCAGCAGTCCTATATATATTAGGCATGAAACGATATGAAAATTTCATGTCACGGTTATTGTTATTATCGCAGTATTGGTGAAAACTGCTAAAAATGTTCAAAAAGTACTTATACAAACTAAATTCACTTTAAGTTTCAATGAAAAAAAACAAAATAGTAACAAGCACCATGGACTTTCTGTTGGTATAACATGTAAACATCAAACATATAAATGTGGATTAAAGATGCTTCTCATGACCATAAGAGGGTTCCTCGCTTCATGAAATATTGTAGATAAGAACCAAGAATACTTTTTTTATCACATTCAGAGCTAAAGACCTGATCTAGTCTGACAGATATTAGAAGAACTGGTCCAGAAAGTAAACTTTAACTGTTTCATTACCGTAGTAGAAACCACATGTTCATATCACAGCAACACGACCAGATTAAATGAGGCAGAAACATTAAAATACCATAAATAAATAAAAAGGTTTCCTCCCAGCATCCTTATAAAAAAATCCAAAACACATCCAGACTTCAGACTTTGTCCTTTTTGAAGGGAAAAAAATCTCCAGAGCTTCCATGCGGCGCTTCTGCACCTTCCGCCATGTTTTCAAACATTGTCAGCTGCTTCTGAAGGACTGATGCTGCTTTTCCAGGCGATGAGCCGCATCACTGAGTTTATCTAAGTGCAATAATCACAATTATTCGGTTATTAAAATCTGATACTGTAATACTAATTGTTGGGGAATTATGTCCCGATTTATCTTTTTATCAGTTATTGTTACATCCCTAGTATATATACTATATAGCCCCGTTTCCACCAGCGGGTCTGGGTCGGGTCGGGCCGGATCGGTCCACGTTTTTTTGCGTCTCCACAGATAAAAACTGGGATGGGTACCCTTATATCCGACCCGACCCGGCCTACTTTTTTGGTACCCTTTGGTAGGGGTACTGATCTAACCGATCTGGACCAAAGAGGTGGAGCTAATACACAGCAACCTTCTGATTCGCTGAAAAATCCGTCACTTCCCGCGTGACCCGGCGTAAAAACAAAGCAGGGGTGACTCATTTGTTTCTGTCACGTGCGGTGCTGTGGTTAAAAGGCGTTGGATGGTGATGATGTCACGCGATCACGTAGCAGCGCTATCCGGTTAATAATCCGGCTCCAGGGAAGGGTACAGTTTGGTGTGGAGACGCAACGTGAAATCAACATATCCATACGAAAACCCAGCTGATCTGGCCTGACCCGACCCGACCCGACCCAGACCCATGGGTGGAAACGTGCTTATGTATCCAACATCCAATATACTATATGTGTCCAACCAATTGTTTGGTTGTTTTAATCATAAGATTGGTTAGCTTGACCTGTACTTCTACCCAATATTTTGGTTAAAGTGACCAGTAATGGTCATTTTGACCAAAATATTGGTAATCTACCAACCAACACCAACTACCAACCAGATTGGTTGAATTAAACCAATCTATGTTTTAACCATAAGATTGGTTAGATTAACCAATACTTCTAGCCAATATTTTGGTCAAAGTGACTTGTGATAGTCACTTTGACCAAAATATTGGTAATCTATCAACTGCCACATAACTACCAACAAAATTGGTTGAATTCAACCAATCCATGTTTTAACCATAAGATTGGTTAGATTAACCAATATTTCTAGCCAATATTTTGGTCAAAGTGACCATTACAAGTCACTTTGACCGAAATATTGGTAATCTACCAACCAACACATAACTACCAACCAGATTGGTTGAATTCAACCAATCCCTAGCATGTTTTAACCATAAGATTGGTTAGATTAACCAATATTTCTAGCCAATATTTTGGTCAAAGTGACCATTAAAAGTCACTTTGACCGAAATATTGGTAATCTACCAACCAACACATAACTACCAACCAGATTGGTTGAATTCAACCAATCCCTAGCATATTTTAACCATAAGATTGGTTAGATTAACCAATATTTCTAGCCAATATTTTGGTCAAAGTGACCATTACAAGTCACTTTGACCGAAATATTGGTAATCTACCAACCAACACATAACTACTACCAATCAGATTGGTATCTATTCTGAGAGAGTAGAACCACCTCTAGTCCCTGGTCAAAGTCCTGGTGACCAGCTTCTTGGGCTTTCCAGCGTTCAGGGAGTGGTTTCTGGCCTGACACCTCCAGGTAGGACTCGTCATCGTAGTCGCTAATCCTGGAGAGCAGAATCAAAAGAAGGAAGGTATTTACGGAGAAGTCTTCCAGACGCAGGAGGAGGGCTGTGATTGAAAGACTATCAACCACCTTCCCAGAGGAGGGATATTGTTCAGCACCATGTCGTACACTCAAGCACTTACAAAGCTCAGTATTTCCTTAAATCCTGTAATTGTTGGGGATACGTTGCCTTGGCCCCAGCTGTCAGAGCACCTCAGTAAGGGGATTGCACCTTTTATTGTGAGCTTACCGGGAACACATTGTTGGGACTGGGAATGATATCAGCTTGTAAGTAGTGTGCCTTAACAGACAGAAGAATAAACGTGAAGTAAAACGCTGGATCCTTCTCTACCTCCTCTCTGACAGCTGTTGTTTCAGATCCATCTTATTTTACCTCCACCAACAAAAGCGAGTGACACGCATTATCTTCCTCCAACTACTTCATCCCCACTCCGCCCGGCTGCTGCCGTTGCTTCCTTCTCTTTCATTTGCTGTCAGGTTTCTCCTTAAGTCTGGTGTCGTTTCATGTCTTATCGCAGCAGCGGTCCCTGGATGAGCGATTACGGCAGAAACCTCTGTTGTTCCACACCCTGCTCTGCAACCTGCCCCCTCACTCGCAGCAGCGCCCCCACTCCTAATCTCCTCTCTCCAGTAGCTCGTTGAAGTTAAGCCGGGAGGACGATGGTGTCTGACACCGGCTCGTCAATCAGCCTCGTTCTGGGGAAGTACTTAAGCACCTCTGAGTGGAAGTGACAGCCGCTCTGAACTACCAAACAGTCAGATGTTACACGGAGAACTTCATCGTCAATAATCTGATCTTTTGTTGATTTAACTAAAGTAAATTTTGAGGGAAAAATGGAACCAAAGAAGCTCCTGCAGTGATGACTGAAAACACGGCAGGTCTGGACAGAACATCATGTTAATGACCCTCTTTGTGGAACCAGCTCCCAGTCTGGCTTCAGGATGTAGACCCCCTCTCTACTGGGTTCTGGTCCTGATGGAGGTTTTCCTTCCTGGTTCTGATGAAGGTTTTCCTTCATGGTTCTAGTCCCGATGGAGGGATTTCCCATATCCTGGGTTCTGGTCCTTATGAAGGTTTTCCTTCCAGTTCTGGTCCTGATGGAGGTTTTCTATCCTGGTTCTGGTCCTGATGGAGGTTTTCCTTCCTGGTTCTGGTCCTGATGGAGGTTTTCCTTCCTGGTTCTGGTCCTGATGAAGGTTTTCCTTCCAGGTTCTGGTCCTGATGGAGGTTTTCCTTCCCTGGTTCTGGTCCCATATGAAGGTTTTCCTTCCTGGTTCTGGTCCTGATGGAGGTTTTCCTTCCTGGTTCTGGTCCTGATGGAGGTTTTCCTTCCTGGTTCTGGTCCTGATGAAGGTTTTCTTTCCAGTTCTGGTCCTGATGGAGGTTTTCCTTCCTGGTTCTGGTCCTCCGAAGGTTTTCTTTCCGGTTCTGGTCCTGATGGAGGTTTTCCTTCCTGGTTCTGGTCCTGATGGAGGTTTTCCTTCCTGGTTCTGGTCCTTATGAAGGTTTTCCTTCCTGGTTCTGGTCCTGATGGAGGTTTTCCTTCCTGGTTCTGGTCCTGACGAAGGTTTTCTTTCCAGGTTCTGGTCCTGATGGAGGTTTTCCTTTCTGGTTCTGGTCCTGATGGAGGTTTTCCTTCCTGGTTCTGGTCCTGATGAAGGTTTTCTTTCCTGGTTCTGGTCCTGATGAAGGTTTTCCTTCCTGGTTCTGGTCCTGATGGAGGTTTTCCTTCCTGGTTCTGGTCCTGACGAAGGTTTTCTTTCCGGTTCTGGTCCTGATGGAGGTTTTCCTTTCTGGTTCTGGTCCTGATGGAGGTTTTCCTTCCTGGTTCTGGTCCTTATGAAGGTTCTCTTTCCAGTTCTGGTCCTGATGGAGGTTTTCCTTCCTGGTTCTGGTCCTGATGGAGGTTTTCCTTCCTGGTTTTGGTCCTGACGAAGGTTTTCTTTCCAGTTCTGGTCCTGATGGAGGTTTTCCTTCCTGGTTCTGGTCCTGACGAAGGTTTTCTTTCCAGTTCTGGTCCTGATGGAGGTTTTCCTTCCTGGTTCTGGTCCTGATGGAGGTTTTCCTTCATGGTTCTAGTCCCGATGGAGGGTTTCCTTCCTGGTTCTGGTCCTGTGGAGGTTTTCCTTCCTGCTGAAAGGTTTTTCCTCTGTACTGTTGCTTCTTGCACCTCAGGGTTTCCTCAGTGAGACATTATTTGCATGAACTGGTTATTGTTAGAACAGTTGCTATAAACTGGACTAATGTGGATTATATGATTTGTTTTAACTGGATTGTACCTGGACAACTAGGAACTGGATTGGGTTGTACTGTGTCTTTAAGAGCGCTTCCTGATTGTTGTGAATGGGTGCAGTAAAAATTAGAACCAAAACCAATTTGTCGCCCAGCTCATTAAATCTGCCAGTAACAGCTCTTTTTATAATAATCACCAGAGGTGGAAAATAAGTAAATACATTTATTCAAGTAACTGTAATTTAGTAGTTTTTGTGAGTAATTTATGATTTTTTGAGTAAATTTTGAAAAAGGTATTTACTTATACTCAAGTACATTTTGACCCAAGTAATTTACTTCACTACTTTGGAAACTTCCCCATTACTGAGTAAAAACTGAAATGCAGGTGGAGAAAAATCAGCCTGAACGAGTTTTTTGTTGAACGTTATGTATTGTTAATCTCTGCTGACAATCTACTTTGGTGACATTCAGTCCACAGAAAGGAAATCTTACTGATGACGGCTGGTGCTGAGCGTCCTTTTTTTACAACATGTACCCGCACTTGACACAAAAAGGTCCATAAAAATCCACAAAAACTTGGCGATATTCCTCCATACTGCTCGTCCAATGTCCAGAATTTACTGGAAACCACATCATTTAGTAGATTTTTATAGCCTAAACAGAAGAACATTGTACTTCTTCGATGCGTGTTCTTGCGAGTTCACTACACTATGGAAGCACTTTAAAATCGTAAAGATACTTTTACTTAATTACATTTTTAGTACTTTTTCCACATCTGATGATCACCATCAGCTGGAGTTGTGCTGTTTATGTACAGATATATTCTTAAATTCTCCGAAAGCTTAAATGCTGGTCAGTGTGGGAGTCACCCAGAATGATGTAGTTACGCTGTTTGTCCACTAGATGGAGCCCTGACTCCTGTCAATCCTGGGTGCTCTCCCCTGTCTTCTCACTAACTACAGCAGTAAGCTGCAGCGAGACGTCACTCTTAAACCCTGTTCTGATGGGATTAGTTTTACCTTGGGACCACATGTAATAAAGAAATTACCACTCCACATCTGTTTTTTCTGTTACGCATTCGCACGGATAACTGAAGTCTGAGATTTAACTGAAATTCACAAACAACTAGCGGATGATGTCATTATATTGCGTAACATCTGCTCACACGAGCTGCGTTTCCATCAGCAGCGCATGATCATTCAGCGACAGTCGTCACCAATGCTTTAAGAACTTGCACCATGTCCGCATGTTGTCCAAAGTAAACGTTTTTCACCGTGGAAAAATGCCACTTACAGATTTTATCACATAGACATGTATATGACTGGTGAAACTTCCCCCGATCACTCCGACTGCGTTAATACTTTATAAATGATCACAAACATAGTAATCTGGAAGGAAAACCTATTTTTAGCCCCCATTCTTCACCAAAAAGGAAATGAAATGCGTCCAGGAAACAAATGTGCCATCAAATCACATCTCATTTCTGTCCAAATCACATTGGATTATTATCATCATAGGACCCCAGAGTTTAGCTAATTATAGTAGGTAATTTGAAGGGGAATTATTTAATCATAAATCACAGACAATCTCTGTATTACAAACTACATGTGGTCCCTATATGATTCGGATCAGAACAGGGCTTCAGTTTTACTTTGTCAGAAAATACAACGTGACAGAAGCTGTAACAGGAACTTACTGTGTATTATTGGAATATAAGTACCAGACTATTTGAGACCATAATTTCTTTAAGATGCAACTGTGTCAGAGGACAAGTTGGACATCTGAGGAAGGCGTCTGCTTTTTATTTGGCTTCAGATGAATCTTCAATTTCAGGGCAAAGAATATAACGGAGTAGAGAAAATAATATTCTGACGTGTACTTGGTCAGTCCTGGTGGATATGATTCTTATATTTATCAGTTTGTGTTCATTTATTTATTCATTTTTCTCTATGTATTTATTTGAGTATCTTAACAACTGGACTGTAAAAACCTGTCCTGTGAGTGGGAGGGTAGAGTTGGTGCTAGATACCCATTTAAAAAAATATATATATATCTACATTTATGGTAATTCTGTAGCATTATGCTAATTAGCCATGTGCTTGTCTGATATTAAGGTTGGGTGGATAGTCAGACTGGTGCGATTCATAGTTATGGTCAGGAGGTGGCAGTAAAAGACCACTTCTGAGGTCTGCAAGGACGCACATCATACAGAAAACAAAAGAAAACATGTTTGCATTCTTCATATTTTACCTCCTTTTCATGCCAGATACAACAGTGGTATCATTTCTAAGAACCACAGATACACTCAAACCTCTGCACTCAATCATCCGCCATTCCTGAGGATCTGTTCTGGAATTAAATCCCATCTATTGTCAGCGTGAGACGACATGAACAGAGAATCTCTGAGCTTTGACGAACCTACGTTAGGAAAGGAAGGCAGTCACAATAGGATTTATTTGACACTGCTGCAGCTCTGGATTACAAAAGCTGTTTAATGTGGATGTTGTGACCCCACTCCCCGTCATAGGTGTCTTCCAACTCCAGCTGGGTTTGACAAAACAAGACCTGCAATTCAAATTGAATTAAAAAAATCCCTCCACATCCCTGGACTGTTAAGAGACTTAAAATGAGACGGATTACCAGGGGTTTGTGACTTTGAAGAGGAATTTTGGCGTTACATTACATTATTGAATGTCTTACAATACAAAGCTTTTCATCTCCTAATAATCCCATTTTCCTCTGAACTGATGCTTGTTTTCATCGGGAGCATCTTTAGGACGTAGAAACAGATGCAGCTTAACGCGGGCGGAATTTTTATTAGGTTTTATTTTAAATTCAAATTAAATGTTTCTATGTCGTATCATTTAAAAGTGAATTCATCAACATCTTCATCAGGTCATCTTCTTGGACCATCGTTTTCCTACAGAACAACCTGAAAGATGCAAAACAAAACTTCAGCTTTTCTCAGTGACCCTAATGCATCATCTTCATCCTACCTGTACTGCAGCATCATCTTCATCCTACCTGTACTGCAGCATCATCTTCATCCTACCTGTACTGTACCAAACACTGTAGAAAATACGGTCTTGTATCCGGTCGCCATCTGCTGTCGCGTGTGTCGTCACTCCCGAAAAATACTAAAATGGACAAAGAGACCTTGGGGCAAATGATTGACAGCCAACGTACTCTGGGCTAAATGCTAACCGAGCTAACTTGATACTAACGAGCTAACAAAGATTAGCCTCCTAGGCGGTGGGATGAAGGTAAGGCATTCTTAGACTTGCTGTTAGCTGCTAAAAATGACCATTGTGCTGCTCTGCTGCAGACTGAGACCTTACAGAGAACGAACAAGGTGACAACTGTGAGCCACCGGTCAGCAGTTTGGCACATGTCAATCAAAAGGACACGCCCCTCATTTAATTTAATTTAATTCAGTGTAATTTCAAGATTAAATAAGATTTAAACAGATGAGTTATGAAAAAAATTCACCCCCTCACAGTTGACATGAAGGTGAAATAAGACCCCAAGGAAGACCCTGGACAAGCTGGAGGGACAACGCCCATCCCAGACAAGACCCCAGGAAAGACACAGGACAAGCTGGTAGGACTGCGCGCATCCTGGATGAGACCCCAGGTAAGACTCAGGACAAGCTGGTAGGACTGCGCGCATCCCGGATGAGACCCCAAGTAAGACTCAGGACAAGCTGGATGGACAATGCCCATCCTGGGTGAGACCCCAGATGGACCAAAGACATACTGGAGAGACTGCGTCCCATCCTGGATGAGACTCTGGGGAAGACACAAGACAAGCTGGAGGGACTACGCCCATCCCGGATGAGACCCCAAGTAAGACCCACGACACGCTGGAGAGACTACCCCCTTGTTCACACCGGACGCGAATAAAATTATTCGCGCGTATGAATTACATGTTAAGTCAATGTACAGACACAAAGACGCGCGTTTGCTTGGCGCAGCGCGTTTGAGGCAAATTTGCGGCGTGACAAGCCCCAAATGTGCATCTCACTCGCGTGAATGAGGCGTCCCACTCGTGCGAATAGAGCGTATTTCGCCTATTCGCACGAGTAAAAATTTTTTATCTCGAGCGTTTTTGATGCGTGAACAATACCAGCGTCGCCATTAAAAATGAATGAGACGTGATGTGAACGGAGCAGTGCTCTGCAGCTCGCTGCTTTCTTCAATAGTAAAGAAGGGGAAAGCGCTTTTCACAGATAAAATCACAAAGTGCTGCACACAAACATGGTGTAATAATACCATAAATGTAGGTCTGAAAACCCGGTCAGAGAAAACCTCAAAAACTGCTCGTTTCTGCCGCCGATGTTTGATGGATGAAATATCACAACGCCGACACTCTGCATCGGGAACTTGCTGGAGGAAGATGCAGCTCTGTCCTCGCTACATACAGTAAATAAATTACGGTTGTTTGTTATAAAACGTCAATATAATTTAATTCAGTATATATTCAGTTTGGTCAGTTTGGTCAGAAGATGACGCTCCAGTACCAGGAGTTCAGCCTCAGCTGATGTCAACAAACATTCGGAAAGCAGCAGGAAAGCGTCAGTTAGGAGTTGCGTTTAATCAGCTGGTTAAATGTTAAGAGGTGGAGGTGAGGAGACAGCAGAGATTCGTTAAACTGAGCTACAATAGCTAGCGACCGAAGCCAAGCTGTTTTGCTGGAAGTTGAAAGTTGTTGGAAGTTTTGCTGGAAGCGCTAGCTAGCTGCTGCTAGCTTACTCACCGAAGGCAGATGAACCAACGCTCCGCAGCACCGATCCTCCCCGGCAGAAGCCCATCAAACTGGGCTCAGGAAACCCCCCTGGAAGCGGCCGTCATCCAGACGTAACTCCTGGATCAGGTGATGAAATCCACCGAGCTCCGAGACCTCTGGAGAATCTGCTGGACCCAAACATGCCGGCGTCTTCGGTTCTCCGACTTCCAAAGCAGGAACAACGCTGCAACTCTCTCAAAGTACTAAAATAACCGGGTTCTGCCACGTTCACCTGACTGAGGTGACTGATGGGAGACAAACCACCATCCCCCACTCCAGAAAGTTAAACTTGACGTGCGAATGGAGCGTCTATTCGCGCGTATCACGCGCTTCATTCGTACGTATTATTCGCTCCATTCACAGGAAAAAAACGCCAGAATCAAGCGAGTAAACATCCAGCATTCGCGCGTTGAAATTTAGGCGAAATGGAGGCGTCCGGTGTGAACACTGGGTACGTCCCATCCCGGACGAGACCCCAAGTGGGACCCAGGACACGCTGGAGGGACTAAGCCCATCCTGAACGAAACCCCAGGAAAGACCTGGGAATGCCTTGGGATCCTCCGTAGATGAGCTGGTGGATCTGGCCGAGAAGAGGGAAGTCTGGGCTTCGCTGCTCAGGCAGCTGCCCCTGCAAACCGACCGCGGACGTGGAAAGAAAATGGATGGACAAACGTTACAGGTTTAAAGGAAACAGTCAAATATTTCCAATAAATTGCAAATTTTCATCATTTGTACAGACGTGAAAGTGGACATCTTTTGAGTAAAGAAATTCCGCTTCAGATCCAGAACTTCAAATCAAACCTGGCCTGTTATGTAATCTGCGTCCTGAGCTCTTGTTCTGGGACGCATGAGTCAGAACTTCCAGTGCAGAGGAAATACAGACTGATTGTAAAACCTGGTGTAGTAGTAGCTTGTCTAAGATAAATTATTCAGCGGGGAGGAAAAAGTGGCTTTAACATGCGCGCCACTGTTACAAAACAAGCTTTAGTGCAGATGCCAGTTTTAGTGCCAGTAAATAATTTACCTGGAAGATTATTTTTTGCTCTCTGCATTGCAGACGGGTGCTCGTGGGGCTTTTCCTTCGCCATGTGACCATGTAGGAAGGAGCTGACAGCCATATTAACCTCTCCACCACACTCTTGCAGGGCAGTCCAGAGAAGGCTCCTCTACGGTGATCCATCATGAGCAGCGTGGTCCAGAACCCCTACATTGGCCGGACTCCGAACACTCGGGTGAGTAACCGGAAGAGCTGAAGCTAATAGCAGCTTGGATTTGCTGCCTGTGGTCATTTGTGGTGTGAAACAGTGAGAATGAGCGTTAGTTGCTCCTGTTCGGTCCCGTAGAAATCACCGAGATGATGTTCCACCATCTGGAACGCAGCTTTTCAATTATTGAGATACCAGAAATGTTTCCAGTGTGGATGTTTCTGCAAAATGGAGAGGTGGTACTCAAATTATTTACAATGTAGCAAATGAAAAAAAAAAAGACATTTACTGAAAAATTATTGAAATTGTTTTTTGTATTTCTTTTCATTATAATCTTCCTTTGGGGACTAATCATTTTATTTGCTTTTCTGTTTGATTATTTTCTGTTTTATTATGTTTTTATCCAAATGTGTGGTTCATATTTTAAAATTTAACCTAATTTCCATATAATCTGCAGCTTGTGCTGGATGCAGCGATGAAAAACTGACATTTAAGTAACTCTTGCTTATCTACAGTAAAAAAAACATTTGGGCTATTTAAATGTTGTTGTTTTTAAGTAATCACACAAACGTGGTCATAAATAGCAGCAAAAAACATAATTTCATTCAAACAACAAAGTGCATCCGTTTAACTGCTGAACAGACCTGTGGTTTAATCTGCAGGTGGAGTCTAGTTAAATGTTTTTAAAGTGGAAAATGATATTTGTTGCAGATGTTTGCAGCTGGTGCACTCCTGTGCTGCAGCGTTGCTTTTAACATGTTACAGCTTTGATCCAAATGCTGAGCTGTCAGTCTCAGCATGCTTAAAGTGCTGATGACACGACGTTTACTTCAAGTAACTTTGCCAGATACAACAACACACCAAGACAAAGTAAGTAGTTCTGTGCAGTTAGAAGTTAATCAGATGTGTATTTACGTAAATATCCGATGTTTAGGAGCCTCAGCTAAGAGGAACTAGCTCTTCGCTAGCAAACCTAGCCTCCGTGACGTGACGTCGGCAAGATAAGGAGTTGTGGTCGGCTCATTGATTTACATTTATAATCAAAGCGGTGGAAAACATGAAAGATGCTCCAGAACAGCTGGACTGGAACTGGTTTGTGTGGTTGATCATCAGCCAGTTCAGAAGAGTGATGATGATGAGGAAGATGGAGACATTAGACCTTACAGGTTAGAACCGGACTAGAACTACAGTCTGTCTCCAGCCTCAGGTCCACTCAGTTCAGCTAAAAGCTGCGATGCCGACACACCGAGCGACTCAGAACTGAAGGAGCTGCACCGGTTTGACAGAGTCAGGCTGACAGAGGAGAGGCACTCGTTCCCTGCATTAGCTCAGGGCTAACAAGTTAGCTCGTGGCCAGCAGTTAGCCGTGGCTAATTTAGCAAATAATTAACCTTTAAAAATGAGAAGATAACAACTTCCTGGTTCCAGTGGAGTTTTAAATAGCTGCCGTTTCTAAAGATGAGGATGGAGGGAAGGATGCATCTTTGGAAGCAGCTGGAGGAGATCTGATGACCGGAGACGTTCTCATATAACCGAGCAGCAGCTGTATGACCGATGGTTGGAACAATGGTTGGAAAAGAATATTCCAGAGGACATGACTGTAGTCTTCATTTGTTTGATGTTTCAGATCATCAAACAAATTTAAATGTGGGACAAAGATAACAAGTAAACACAAGATGCGGTTGTTAAATAAAGGTTTTTTATAAGTATGGAGGGAAAATCCAAACCTCCATGGTCCTGTGTAAAAAAGTGATTGCTTTCCAAAGATGTGATAAACCAGTCTCTATCCACACCCAGGCCTGATTACTGCCACACCTGTTCTCCATCAGAAATCCCTTAAATAGGACCTGCCTGACAAAGTGAAGTAGACCAAAAGATCCTCCAAAGCTAGACATCATGCTGCCATCCAAAGAAATTCAGGAACAAATGAGAAACAAAGTCATTGAGATCTATCAGTCTGGAAAAGGTTCCAAAGCCATTTCTAAAGCTTTGGGACTCCAGAGAACCACAGTGAGAACCATTATCCACAAATGGTGAAAACATGGAACAGTGGTGAACCTTCCCAGGAGGGGCCGGCCGACCAAAATGACCCCAAGAGCACAGCGACGACTCATCCAAGAGGTCACAAAGACCCCAGAACAACATCCAAGAACTGCAGGCCTCACTTGCCTCAATGAAGGTCAGTGTTCATGACTCCCCCATCAGAAAGAGACTGGGGGGCAAAATGGCTGCATGGCAGAGTTCCAAGACCAAAACCACTGCTGAGCAAAAAGAACATAAAGGCTCGTCTCAGTTTAGCCAGAAAGCATCTTGATGATCCCCAAGACTTTTGGGAAAATACTCTGTGGACTGACGAGACAAAAGTGGAACTTTCTGGAAGGTGGAGGTCCCATTACATCTGGCGTAAAAGTAACACGGCATTTCAGAAAAGGAACATCATAGCAACAGTAAAATATGGTGGTGGTAGTGTGATGGTCTGCGGCTGTTTTGCTGCTTCAGGTCCTGGAAGACTTGCTGTGGTAAATGGAACCATGAATTCTGCTTCTACCAAAAAATCCTGAAGGAGAACGTCCGGCCATCTGTTGGTGACCTCAAGCTGAAGCGCACTTGGGTTCTGCAGCAGAACAATGATCCAGAACACACCAGCAAGTCCACCTCTGAATGGCTTAAGAACAACAACATGAAGACTTTGGAGTGGCCTAGTCAAAGCCCCCACCTGAATCCCATTGAGATGCTGTGGCATGACCTTAAAAAGGCGGTTCATGCTGGAAAAGCCTCCAATGTGGCTGAATTACAACAATTCTGCAAAGATGAGTGGAACAAAATTCCTCCACAGCGCTGTAGAAGACTCACTGCCAGTTATCACAAACGCTTGATGCAGTTGTTGCTGCTAAGGTGGAACAACCAGTTATTAGGTTTAGGGGAAGATCACTTTTTCACACAGGGACATGGACGTTTGGATTTTTCCCCCCTTAAAAATAAAAATCTTCATTTCAAAACCGCATTTTGTGTTTACTTGTGTTATCTTTGTCTAATATTTAAATTTGTTTGATGATCTGAAACATTTAAGTGTGACTAACATGCAAAAAATAAGAAATCAGAAACACTTTCTCACAACTTTAATTACTAATAGACAGAATAAGTGTAATCAATGCTTTCTTTTTCTTTTTAACCATATTAAAGAAAAATTTCATCACATTGTGCGGAAACAGTTTTATTCCAGTCATTACTTGAGCTTTGGAAAGCCTCTTTATTTCTACATGTAAACAATTTCCATCACGACATGGTTACTTTCAAGCAGATGTTCAAAAGGACCAGAATTACCAGCAGAAATCCTGTAAATTATTTCCGTTTTCATTAAATGGAGGTAAAATTAGTAAAATATTTGGGAGTTCTTGTGGACCAAAAATGATCTCACTCAATTTGTCTGTCGAGAAATGAGGACATCAGTAGGTATCCTAAGTAAAATGTATTCCTTAATAGGTACAACATGTATGATGACACTATATTATAATCTATTTTATCCACATTTAATGTATGCAATATAGTTTGAGGTGCTACATGCCAAACGTACTGTATCTGAATAAGAGTTTGTTACAAAAGAAATTGAAGTTTTTCAAATAGATTGTCTTAATCTATTCTTCTTTTTAGAAAATACAATATCTGACAATATCAAATGTAAATATCTATTGTATTTGTCTTTTCATGAAGTAATATGTGCATATGTCCAAAGTTATACCGTACAGAAGCTGAAAGCAGTCGTTATCCACTGCTGATCTTTTTTCACCCATTTTCTTGAGATAACATAAATTTTCTTTTTTCTCGAGAAAAAAAAAACATTATTTCAAGATAGCAAGATAATGATCTCGTCATCTCAAGAAAACAGCGTTTAAAAAACTTTGCGACCACGACTTTGGCTCCCGTAAGACCTGGAGTTTATGACCTTTTTAAAAAAGTGTTTTCTGATGTCCATACCTGTCCCACCAGGCGCTGCAGAGACGTCCACCTGCCCTTCTGTAGAACTTCTGCTGGTGGAAATCCGCTCAGATACAGATCCTTCCCTCTGGAACCGTTTATTTCCCCTCAGGGGTCAATAAAGTATCTTTGATTTGATTTGGCTAACTCAGGGGTGTCCAAAGTCGGTCCTCGAGGGCTGCTGTCCTGCAGCCTTTCACACCTGACTCAGATTAAATGAATCTAGCAACCTGTGAAGTTCTGCACAATTATTTAATCTGGTGTGCTGGTGCAGGAGGGGAAGGAAACCTGCAGGATTGTTGCCCTCCGGGACCAGAGCGGGACACGCCAGAGATACAATTATCTCTTTAAAAAAACTATGAAAAACAGCGTTATTATTTATGGAAGAGGATTAGGGCCACTGAAGACAAAAAAGTAAATTTCTGAGAAAAAAAAGTCAGAATTCAGAATTTCTGAAATTGAAAAAAAAACAAAATCCTGATTTTTTTTTTTTTTTTTCAAATGTTCTGGAAAAAATTTTAAATTCTGACATTAAAGTCAGAATTCTGACTTTTTTAGAAATAAAAAAAAAATCTGAATTTTTTTCCCCAAATGTTCTGGAAAAAAGTCAGAATTCTGCCTTTTTTTCAGAATTTTATTTTCCTTTTTTCTTCAGTGGCCCCAAAACTCTTCTGTAATTATTTAAACAAATGTAAACTGATAAAATGGTTATTTGTTGGACATATGAAATAATGTATAAACATTGATGATTCTGCTCATGATGATGCGAGTCAGGTTGAAATGATTCAGGGAGGTGGTTTAATAAGACCTGATGGTCTTCTCACTCTCCTTCACAAAAATGTATATAAATGTGTCAGTTTTTATTTGTTTGTGCAAAAAAAATATGATTTAGAAAATAAAATAAGATGAAACCAACATGGAAATGAATGAAATCTGTGTTTTCATGGTAAAAGTTCTGTGATTTTGGCTCATTTGTTTGCTCGTCCTAGATGCCCAAACCCGGGGGCAGCGGAGGGGTCCCGCCCGGGGGTCGGGACGGCAGCGGGACGTACCGCAGCAGCATCAGCAGCGAGAGCAGCGGCTCTGGAGGCAAGATCCTGTCCTTCCTGTCCATGAATGACAGCATGCACAGCGGCCTGAGCTGCTTCCTGCCGGAGCAGGCCCTGGAGCAGGAGGAGCGGCGGCGGCGGAACCGGCAGCTGGCCGAGATCCAGCGGCTGAAGGAGGTCCGGGCAGCCGCTCAGCTCAAGAACCTGGAGGACTTCCTGAAGATGAACCACGTGTCCCTCAGAGACACCACGTCTTATACCACCGGCATGATGTACAGGTGGGACACGAGTGCCTCGTTTTTACTCATTTCATTAGTAATCCTATTTTCTTTTATTTCAGATATAAAAACATACATTCAATATTTTTCTTTTTACATTTTAATTTCAATTTATTTCTAGGATAAACCCCTTGAGATGGACCATCTAGTTTTCAAGGAGGTCCTAAAATATTTTAATAATATTTTTTCATCTTAAATTTATCTATAAAATTAATTGATTTATTGAAAAGCTTTAAAGGATTAGTTTTAAATACATTTTATTTAATTGATATACAGTAGTTTCTCATATTATTCATACCCTTAAATTAAAGAGAGAAAAACAAATCATCTGTCAGTTAAATTGAAAAAAGTAGGCCTAATAATAAATAAAAACTATTATTATATTATTATTATTGCCTAAGCAGGGAATAATTATTATTATTATTATTATTTTAAACTAAAATATAAAAAATCAGTTTGTCATTTTACTAAATTACAATTTAGTAATTTTTTTATTTATTGTTGCTTTTTCAGTTTCATGTTATTTAAGTTGTGAATTCAGCCTTTTCTTAAATGGGCGGGGATGGAAACTTTCCAGCAAAACTGTATATTACACAGCCTATATTTTATGATTTTGGTGATGATGTATTGGTTTTATATGATGCTTTAACTTATTTGACACACACATAATCCTGCATGATTTCCCTCAGAGGAAATTTAAACAGTTTTTCATTAAAATCTTGACATAATATCTGATATCAGCCGATATGGATCTCAGCAGACAATTGTGAGGTTTTATCTGTCATATTCTGAGAGATGCAACTATATTCTGCTCCGAGAACAAAGATCCCCAAATCTCTGTAACTCAGCCAGAGGAGTTCATGTTGGACATTCAACGTACACACTTGTGTGCATGTTGCTTCGCGTCATGCTAGCCATTATGAAACCGCTGTAACCCACGGCTTCTCAGGGCTTACTGCTTTATTATTGTCGCTCTTTTATTGTATTATCTTTATTTTTATTTTACTGTCCAGTTTCTATGAAAAGATGACAACATTGTTTCACAGATTTTCACACACGGCCATCTCCAGGGTTTCCAGAGGATGAAAATATCCAGGAGCAGCAGCTGTTTTCCAGCCAATCTTTCCAAACACGTCATACTTGTTCAGTTTTTCCTTTTTTCTATTTGTACTGTCATGAACTTTAACCTTTAAAGGGTTAAAGGTGTAAACATCACCACGTCTGCTCAGTGAGACAAAACTCTCCAAACAAACAGTCAACTTTTTAAGAAACTGTTGATTATCTGGTGGGCTAATTGTGGCCCGGGTCGTCGAACTTTTTATTGAACGACTGCAAGTGAACAAACATCCATACAACTTTTATAAACATTATCTGTTTGTTTTTGTTTTTTTTTAAGTGGATTGAACATGAAATAGTAGAATAGTTTTGTTTTTATTTTGTTGTTTCTTTTTCTTTTGTTGCAGGAGATAGAAAAGGAGGAAAGTTATTTTTCATGTCTATTATTTGTTGTATTTTTTTGTTTTAGCAGTTTTAAGCATTAAACAATAATCAGAGGAATAGATCTGTTTTTCATTCCTGTGGTTAAAGCTGTGAATTTTCATTTATCTAGATACATTTTTAAACACAGTGAAAAGTTAACAAAAAAGAAAGCAATTGAACATTAAATATAGTTTTTTTTTATTTTATTGATTTTTATTTATTGATTTTGTTTTTTTTTTTAAAGGTAATAGGATTGTCCGTCTGTCCGTCCGTCCGTCCGTCTTCTGCCGCTTAGCCGAGGTCGGGTCACGGGGGCAGCTGCCTAAGCAGGGAAGCCCAGACTTCCCTCATCTATAAAATTTGCTCGCTCCCGACCCGGAGAGGACACTCCAC
Source organism: Atherinomorus stipes (assembly GCA_023101725.1). NCBI lineage: Eukaryota > Metazoa > Chordata > Actinopteri > Atheriniformes > Atherinidae > Atherinomorus > Atherinomorus stipes. The sequence goes on along the minus strand of JALJCO010012138.1, from coordinate 149,311 downwards.
CCTTTTCCGGGTGAGGTCTCGGATTTGGAAGTGCTGATTCTCATCCCGGTCGCTTCACACTCAACTGCAAATCGCTCCAGCAAGAGTTGGAGGTCACGGTCCGGTGACGCCAACAGATGCCCCCCATCTGCGAAAAGCAGAGACCCGATCCTGAGACCACCAAACCGGGTGGTCTCAGGTGTCCTGATGCAGGTGGACATGTGGACACCCTTTGGCCGAACATGGTGTTTGTTATGGAAAATCCATGACGAGCACAGAAGTCCAACAACAAAACACCACTCGGGTTCAGATCAGGGGGGCCGTTCCTCCCAATCACGCCCCTCCAGGTCTCACTGTCGTTGCCCATGTGAGGATTGAAGTCCCCCAGCAGAACGATGGAGTCCCCAGACAGAGCGCTTTCCAACCCATCGTCCAAGGACTCCAGAAAGGGGGGGTACTCTGAACTGCCGTTCGGTGCATAGGCATAAAGAACAGTCAGGACCCGTCCCCCCACCCAGAGGCGGAGGGAGGCTACCCTTTTGTCCACCGGGGTGAACCCCAATGTACAGACACCGAGCCGGGGGGCAATGAGTATGCCAACACCTGCTCGGCACCTCTCACCAGGAGGAATTCCAGAGTGGAACCAGGTCCAGCCCCTCTCCAGGATGGTGTTTCCAGAGCCCGAGCTGTGCGTCGAGGTGAGTCCAACTATATCTAGTTGGAACTGCTCAAAGTCGCGCACCAGCTCAGGCTCCTTTCCAACCAGAGAGGTGACGTTCCACGTCCCTAGATCTACTTTCTGCAGCCGGGGGTCGGACTGCCGGGGTCTCACCCGCCCTCGGCCGCCACCCAACTCACAGTGCACCCGACCCCTATGGCCCCTCTCGCGGGTGGTGGGTCCACAAGAAGGGGGGCCCATGTCAACCTTTTGGGCTAAGCCCGACCGGGCCCCATGGGCAGAAGCCCGGCCACCAGGCACTCGCCTCCGTGCCCCACCTCCAGGCCTGGCTCCAGAGGGGGGCCCCAGTGACCCGCATCCGGGCGAGGGACACTTGGGTCCGATAATGTTTTTCTCCATTAGGGGTGTTTTGGCTGCGCTTTGTCTGGTCCCTCCCCTAGTAACCTGTTTGCCATGGGTGACCCTACCAGGGGCATAAAGCCCCAGACAACATAGCCTCTAGGATCCTCAGAACACGCAAACCCCTCCACCACGATAAGGTGGCAGCCCAAGGAGGGGGGATAGGACAGTAGGAAAGATAAAGGAGAGGTGAGGGTAAAGGTAAAAGTAAAGGATGAAGTAAAAAGACCCACCGGGCACTAGAGCTGGTTCTTGGTTGAAAATAAAGAGTTGTAGTCTGGATGTCAGCAAAGGATTGTCACTGGGGTAGCACCATTAATGGTACTGCTGTTTTACTCTTAAGACTACAGTTTGTACCTTATAAAGACCACTACTATGCCCCTGGGAGGTGTCTGGTCTTTATAAGGTATTCCTGCACTTCTGAGGTCAGCAGCAGAACCTTTGAGGGAACCACCCCAGTGAGAATCATTTATACCTCTACAGGTACAATTATCTGTAACATCTATATGAACATCAATGTTCCAGAGATGCATCTCAGATATTAGATGTTTTCTGTTGAACTAAACAGCCACACTCTCAGAAAATAAAAATCTAATTGTCTCTTTAGGGGTAAAAAGGATTGTCTCTGGGAGGGAACCCTCAATGGTACATTGTACCCTTAACAGATCAGTTCATACCTTATAAGGACCAATACTGTTCCTCAGGGACTATCTGGTCCTCAGAAAGTACAGACCGCACTGTTAAGGATACAACAGTAGTACCTATGAGGGTACCATCCTCGTGGCAATCCTTTATAACCCTAAAGTACTTTGATTTCTGAGAGTAAAAACTATACCGACAGATATCAGCAAATCAATTTGGACGTCTCTTTAACATCTTCTCAACCAAGAAATGCCCAGTGGGGGTGAAAGGAAAGAGATAAGGGGAGAAGGTAAACTAATTTAAGACTTAACTAATGAGATAATATGGTCAGAGTTAGAATTGGACTAAGGTGAGAAGAAACTTCTCCAGATCTGGAGGAGTTGCTTAGCCGTCTGACCTCAGTGTGGGGATGAAATTACTCCACGATCTTAGAAGATGATGAGGAGATTTCTTCCTGTTTGAGGAAGATGTTTGTCAGCGTCCAGCGCAGAGGGATTTCTGTCTTGCAGAAGTCTCTTTGGATTGTTCTTCTCTTGACGTCAGATCTTCTAGATTCTGAATCTTCCTCAGTAAGCTCTCTCTGGACAGTTTTTGGTCTTTGTCTTTGTCTTCTTGAGACTTTTTCAGAGACGATTGCCTCTCCTGGTCTTCAGGTTCTTTCTCCGTCTCCGACGTCTCTCTGGTTGGTTTGTCTGTTAACATCAGATCTTCCAGGTTCTGAATCTTCCTCAGTAAGGTCTCTCTGGACAGCTTTCTCTCTTTTTCTTTGTCTTTTTGAAGTTTTTTCAGAGAGGCTATCTTTTCCAGAAGTTCTGACTTCTCATCTTGCCATTGCTGCTCCTGGTCCGACTTCATCACAGATCTTTCTGTGGAGACGTTTGTTTCTTGCTGCTCAACCAGGAGGCAGTTCTTGTGCTGCTCCCATCGGTCTTCCTGTTCGGGAAGTCTTTCCTGGGTTTTCAGCAGAGCAGACTTTATTCTGGAGGTGTTCTCCACCTCTTGGTCTTCAGATTCTTTCTCCGACTCCGACGTCTCTCTGGTTGGTTTGTCTGTTAACATCAGATCTTCCAGGTTCTGAATCTTCCTCAGTAAGGTCTCTCTGGACAGCTTTCTGTCTTTGTCTTCTTGAGACTTCTTCAGAGAGGACTGCATCTCCTGGTTCTCAGGTTCTTTCTCTGACTCCGAAGTGTCTTTGGTTTGTTCTTTGGACCTCAGATCTTCTAGGTTCTGAATTCTCCTCAGTAAGGTCTCTCTGGACAGCTTTCTCTCTTTTTCTTTGTCTTTTTGAAGTTTTTTCAGAGAGGCTATCTTTTGCAGAAGTTCTGACTTCTCATCTTGCCGTTGCTGCTCCTGGTCCGACTCCATCACAGATCTTTCTGTGGAGACATTCGTTTCTTGCTGCTCAACCAGGAGGCAGTTCTTGTGCTGCTCCCATCGGTGTTCCTGTTCGGCAAGTCTTTCCTGGGTTTTCAGCAGAGCAGACTTTATTCTGGAGGTGTTCTCCACCTCCTGGGCCAAGCAGGTCTCGGCTCTCGATACCCTCGTCCTCTCAGCAGCGAGAGCTGCTTCAAGTTGAATGACTCTGCTGGAGACGTCTGCATGTAGTTGATGTTCCTTCTTCAGTTCGGCGTACAGAATGGCCGTCTCCTTCTCATGGACGGATTTTTGAGATCTTAAATCTTGTTTCAGCGTCTCCACTTCAGTCATGAGAGCCATTTTCTCCTCAGTGGCGCGCTGTTGTTGATCCTGGAGCTGAATGTAAACTTGACTCAGTTCTGTCTTGGCTTTGGCCGTTTCACGTTGCAGCTCAGATGAAGACGTTTCTTTGTTCAGTTTCTCCTCCTGGAGTTCTGCCTCCAGTTTCTGCACCTGCTTAGATGCTAACGACTGCGTGATCTTGCTTTTGTGGACCTGATAATACATTTCCTGCAGCTCATTCAGCAGTTTCTCATTTTCTTTCTGCAGAGCTGAGATCTTCTCGTCATTGTCAGCCAGGACTTGATGAAACTGGTGTTCCGGGATCGTCAGCAGACCTGAGCTGTGAGGGTTGCTCTGTTCGGCAACATGGTTGACAGTCTGTTGACTCGTTGGGTTGTTGGCCAGCAGAAGTTTTAGGATCGGATGTGGATCTTCAGCTGGAGGTGCCGATTCAGGCTGTGGTTCTGTTGGTGGCATTGGAGCCACAGATTCTGGAGGGATCTCTGATCCTGGGATTCCAGGTGTTATTGGGGGATTCTCCAGGCATCGGTCTTTCTGTGTCCTGTCTCTATTATGTTTAGATGTTTGACTCTCTGCCTGATGACAGGACTGATCTGGGTTTCCAGGCAGTGAATCAGCGACTTCAGTCGCTGATGATGGATGACTGGAGGTCTCCTCAAGCTGAACTGGGTTTGTAAGAACCACAGGTTCTGAAATTAGTTCAACTGGGATTTCACATCCCGGGCCTCCGAATGATATTGGATAATTATCCAGATGATCAGATTTTGACAGATTCTCTGATCCCAGTTCTTTGATCTTAGGCTGTTTCTCTATCAGGGACTGGTTTGTGTTTGAAACAAATTCAGAAATGATTTCTGATGCTGGTGCACCAAATGTAATTTTCCAGGGATTTTCCAGGTTTTGAGATCCCTTGCAAACATCAGTCATGGTGTCTTTCTGACTCTCATGATCTTTAGTTTTTGTAGGCAGTGCTGGGAACTCATCACTGTCCAACACCAGACCATGATTAGACTCCTCTTTCTCCTGGAGAGTTGATGGGCCCTTAGGCAACTTTGGTAGCAAAGGAAATTCCTTGAGAAAGTCTTCATAAGTTTGGCCCATCGATTCTAGGTGTAGATTATAGTTGGGCTCCCCAGACGAACGCTTCTTCTTCTTGCGTCGTTTCTTTCGCTCTTGATTTCCTGTTGCGATCGGATCCTGGATGAAAAACTTGATTTCATGAGCAACAGGTGGTTGGTTCTCTGAAACTGGTTCAGTGGTGGTCTGTATCCACTCTTCTGCAGGGATCAAAGCAAGCATGTTGGATCCAGACGCTTGCTCAGAAAGGGTTGTTCCAGGTTGGGGAACCTGATCTGCAACCGGTGTTTGGACAACAGTCTCAGTTACTGTTGCAGCTAAATGTTGGTCAGCTTCTCTGACTGGAGGCTGTGCAGATAAAACAGTCTCAGGACTGTCCCGCTCAGCCTTCGTGTTGTCTTCCTGTCTCACATATGTAGGATGTTCAGATGTTTGACTCTCTGCCTGATGACAGGACTGATCTGGGTTTCCAGGCAGTGAATCAGCGACTTCAGTCTCTGATGATGGATGACTGGAGGTCTCCTCAAGCTGAACTTGTGCTGGTTTAGTTGGAACCACAGCTTCTGAAATGAGCTTAACTGGGATTTCAGACCCTGGGCCTCCGAATGTTATTGGGGGATTCAGGTTGCCTGAATTTACTGATAAAGTTTCAGCAAAGTTCGGTGCCTGAGGAGAGGGCACTTCAAAGATAGGTGGCAAAGGTTTACGTCTCCTAATCTTCTTATCTTGTTTGGTTTTCCTTTGATCTCTGTCAAGTTCTCCTTTCATCTTCTGGTGTTTCTCAGTCTTCCTGGACTGGTTTGTGTCTGTAAGGAGTTCAGCTGGGATTTCTGAACCCGGACCGCCGAATGTTATTTTCAGGGGATTTCAGGTTTTCCGATTTCTTGCAAACCTCTGTAGCATCCCTCTGAATCTCTTCTTTGGGATGTTTAGATGTTTGTTTCTCAACCAGATGATGGGGCTGATTCGTGTTTGCAAGAAGTTCAGCTGGGATTTCACATCCCGGGCCCCCAAATGAAATTGGATGATAATCCAGATTTTCAGATTCTGACAGATTCTCTGATCCCAGTTCTTTGATCTTAGGCTGTTTCTCTATCAGGGACTGGTTTGTGTTTGCAACAAATTCAGAAGCGGTTTCTGATGCTGGTGCACCAAATGTAATTTTCCAGGGATTTTCCAGGGTTTGAGATCCCTTGCAAACATCAGTCATGGTGTCTTTCTGACCCTCGTGATTTCCAGTTTTTGTAGGCAGTGCTGGGAACTCATCACTGTCAAAGACCAGACCACGAGACTCACCTTTCTCCTGGAGAGTTGATGGGCCCTTAGGCAACTTTGGTAGCAAAGGAAATTCCTTGAGAAAGTCTTCATAAGTTTGGCCCATCGATTCAAGGTGGAGATTATAGTTGGGCTCCCCAGACGAACGCTTCTTCTTCTTGCGTCGTTTCTTTCGCTCTTGATTTCCTGTTGCGATCGGATCCTCGATGAAAAACCTCTCTGGCGACTCCTGGAAACATTGAATGTTCCAGTTTGACTCCAGAGAAGGAGGTCTCATGACCGTCTCAGGTTGTCCACTGTGGACTGGAGCTTTTCTAAATGCTTCCATCGTAAAACAAAGTGGTTTGTGATTCCGTTCTCCAAAGACTGGATTCTGGATGCGTACCGAGATGCTGTATCAAGTGTACTGATATGAATATAAAACCGTGGGGTATATATAGAAACAGTGATGTCACAGTCATGAAAGGAAAGGTTCCGCCCTTTGTGACTGCATTTTAGAACTGTTGCTAGGCAACATCAAACTGGCCTTCACCCTTCAGGTCATTTTTACAGATTAGAAGGCCTTTTAGATGTTGCCTAGCAACGAGTGGAACTTGAGTTGGGGACATACTACATGACCTTTGGCCTAATTTTACCCACAGTTTCCAGCTGTGTCTAGTTGGTACTAATTGGCTGTAGTTGCGGACAGTCAGCATGACAAGTTGGCGCAGATATCTGTTCGTGTGTGATGAAGTTCGGACTCAAATTGGGAGATACACCATATTGCCTTCAGTGACATCACATTCCTAATCCATATTCAACATGATGTTGGTCCACCTTTGCAGCTAGAACAGCTTCATCTTCTGGGAAGGCTGTCCACAAGGTTTAGGAGTGTTTATGGGAATCTTTGACCATCTTCCAGAAGCACATTTGTGAGGTCACACTGATGTTGGACCAGAAGGCCTGGCTCTCAGTCTCCGCTCTGATTCATCCCAAAGGTGTTCTATGGGGTTGAGGTCAGGACTCTGTGCAGGCCAGTCCAGTTCCTCCACACCAGACTCTGCATCCAGGTCTTCATGGACCTGCTTTGTGCACTGGTGCACAGTCATGTTGGAAGAGGAAGGGGCCAGCTCCAAACTGGTCCCACAAAGTTGGGACATGGAATTGTCCAGAATGTCTTGGTATGCTGAAGCATTCAGAGTTCCTTTCACTGGAACTAAGGGGCCAAGCCCAGCTCCTGAAAACACCCCCACACCATAATCCCCCCTCCACCAAACTTTACACTTGGCACAATGCAGTCAGACAAGTACCGTTGTCCTGGCAACCGCCAAACCCAGACTCCTCCATCAGATTGCCAGATGGAGAAGCGTGATTGGTCCTCCAGAGAACGTCTCCACTGCTCTAGAGTCCAGTGGCGGCTGCTTTCCACCACTGCATCCACGCTTTGCATCGCACTTGGTGATGGATGGATGGATGCAGCTGGTCGCCATGGAAACCCATTCCATGAAGCTCTCTGTCTCTGTTCTTGAGCTGATCTGAAGGCCACATGAAGTTTGGAGGTCTGTAGTGATTGACTCTGCAGAAAGCTTTTCGCACTATGAGCTTCAGCATCACTGACCCGCTCCGTCAGTTTACATGGACGAACACTTCGTGGCTGAGTTGATGCCGTTCCCAAATACTTCTATTTTCTTATTATCCAGCTGACAGTTGAATAATTCAGAGAAGGAAATTGGTGGATTTGTTGCACAGGTGGCATCCTATCACAGTTCCACGCTGGAATTCACTGATTCCTGAGAGCGACACATTCTTTCACACGTTTGTAGAAACAGTCTGCATGCCGAGCTGCTTCATTTTTACACCTGTGGACATGGAAGTGATGGAACACCTGATTCCATCATCTGGATGGGTGATCAAATACTTTTGGCAATATAGTGGATGTGAGATGAACAGACAGTGCCCGACTGCAGTTGCAGTATTTCAAACATTTTTTAACTTTTTGAGGTGAATCTGGTCAAAATCAGCCAATGAGAAAAAGGAGCTGGGACACCCAATAGCATCTTAATTAAGTGAAAATACAGGAAACAGCTCAGTGGGTATTTCAAAATGACAATGGCTAACAGCGAGAGAGGAGAGATGAGGCAAAGCACTGCAGTGTCTGTAAATGTGTGCCACTGTTAAAGGAAAACTATAAGTAAGAAGCTTAACTCAGCTTTCCCTTAAAATGACCTTAAACCGTCTGCTAAGTTTTTCTTTTGTTATTTTTATTTTTTTTAAAGGATAATGAGGAAGGTTTCCTTTCCTGAGCTTAATACTGCGGGGACAGAAAATTGTTGTTTCAGGTTTATGGAAATTTTAAAGAAACAATAACATTTTGTCACTTTTTTGGTGACTATAGCTCAGGAGATAAAGTGGAAGCAGACCAACAAGAGCCTTGTATATACATTTAAATCAGTGTTTGAGTTGCAGGGCAGGTATAGAGAGGACAGTTAAGCAGCTGAAACTCCGCCCACCTGCAAGACGGCCCACCTATCAGAGCCGCTGCATGGACCGTATAACCTGTGCACTGCCTCGCACCTGCAATTCTACTGTTTTTTCATTTATTTTGTTCATAAAAAATCTAAATAAATACATTAATTCTAATAATTTTTTATCTGTCTCTGTCAGGGTTACATAAAACAAACAAGACACAGTGCAGGTTTGTCCCGCTAACAATTATACATGAAACTGTATCCAAACTGGATTATAACATGAGTGGGTTAGAAGTTTCCCAAAGACAGAAAACAGTATGTAGAAGTTGATAGTAAAAAATCTACAGTATGTAACATTATTTTTGGAGTACCACAAGGATCAGTCCTTGGACCTTTTTTTTTTTTTTAAATTTGTGCACAAAATGGTAACTATGGTTTCTAAATTTCTAACATGCATCTTATTTGCAGATGACACCACCTTATTTTGTTCAGAAGAACATTTTGAATGGTTGGAAATTAATTTACAAAAATTTTAAATATGGTTTGACAACAAAAGATTATCCTTAAATATAAACAAACAAACTTTATATTTAGTAGTAAAAAAAAAAAGTATTGATGCACAAGTATATGTTGAAACAATGGAGATACACACAAAAAAGAAATTAAGTTTTTGGGTGTCATCATTGATAAACAATCATGGAAATCTTATATAAACTATAGAAAAGTTAAAATGTCCAAAACTTCTGCTGTTTTAAAAAAGAATTACTAAACAAAAAGCCTTTTGTATTTTGTACAGCTCACTGATGGTTCCATATCTGACATACTGTGTGGAAGTGTGGGGTAGTACCTGTAAAATGATTATAAATTCAGTTTTTCTTTTACAGAAGAGAGCTATTAGAGTTACAAGTGGAAGTATAGAGATCCTACAAACCCAACTTTCTAACCTGCTGGTTTAAATTGGAAAATGCAGAAAGTAAAGCGACTGAGTTGAGTTGATGTAAAGACATTCGTTGCACTGATTTCCCGTCACGTCCCAGCTGAGACGTGTTGATGAGCCACGCTGAATCGTTGATAAATGACATCACACTTTCCGACTACTCTGTATTTTTCTGACAGAAATCTGGGGAAATCCGGTCTGAGGGTGTCCTGTCTTGGATTAGGTGAGTAAGAGGTTGCACATTAAACTATTTGAGCTATTAATCATACAAAACCCGCCCACTTCAACTCCTCCAGCAGCTTACGGGCGATTCTGATTGGCCAAAGTCGGGTTCTGCTGAAGACAAACACAAAGTGAAATAACTTTTCTCTTGTGCAGGCACGTGGGTGACCTTTGGGGGCCAGATCACAAATGAGGTAAGACAGAAAAGGCAAATCAGGTCATTCTGTGTTTCATGTGGGGATGTTGGATATTGGCATTTTTACCGATATCCAATTGTCCAACTCTTAATTTCTGATATCTAATATCAACTGATTCTGATCTCTGCAGACAACTGTGAGGTTGTACAACTACAGTCGACCTTAAAATTATTCATTCCCTCCAATAAAAGAAGGAAAAAATCATCTGTCAGTGAAATAAGTTGAAATTGATAAAAGTAATAATAAATAAAAATTCTATGAAAATCATGATGTTGATTTTTTTAAATTGTGGTTTGAAGGAAATATTAACAACAAACACAAAAAATAAAATAAGTAAACAAGCGTGATGGGGCTCCGAAGCTAAAATGTTGTTTGAGACAATCACTGCAATCAGGTGTTTCTGTAACATCCAATCAGACGTCTGCACCTGTTCACAGGTATGTTGGTCCATGTTCATGGGAAAGATGCTCTAAAGTGTCTGGGACAGTGTTGTTTGTGGTTTTTTTTTTTTAAATTATTATTTGCAACCATTATTCAAAAGCAATATTTTATTTCACTAAATTATATACATATATATATATATATATATATATATATATATATATATTAAAATTTAAATTTATTATTAATTTATTTTGTTTCTTGTTATTTTAATTAATATTGTGAATTTCTCCTTTTCTTTAATTGGAGGGTATGAATAATTTTGAGGACGACGGTAATAATTAAGAAATTAACGTGTTAATTTCACAGATTAATCTCTTTGTAATAATGTGTTATTACTGATAGCCACAAAAATCATACATTTATTTGATCAATTTAGCCTCTAATTATGTTTTTTTTTACAATGATCTGGTGACCCCCTGAAATCATCCTGTGACCCACATGGGGGTCCCGACCCCCAGTTTGAAAACCACTGATTTACATCATGTAGACATATGCAGATGTTATGATGGAGAAGATCTGGAGGAAGAAACCTGCAGATGAAGCTGGTTTTTCTGTCTTCAAGCAAACTGTATAAATGGCCGTTTTTGAATCCTTTTATTTTTAAATAAATAAACTAAACTACTTTTCAGCTTTATCTTCTCAGATTGTTGCAGGATTTTGGAATATCAGAGGGAAAGACGATGAATTAGCTTCTCTTTGCTCATCGCTGTCGTTTCCTGTTGCAGGTGGCGGAGGAACTGGTGACTTATGCATATGAGAACGGAATAAACCTGTTCGACACGGCGGAAATATACAACGGTGGGAAGTAAGTTTCCTATTAAACTTACCTCACATTTCTGTGTACTTATGTGACTTTCCCTTCCATCACTCCAACGGCAGGTTAAACGGCCATTTTACACTCAGAACAGTGAACTGTGAATAGCTGAACTGAATAAATGCAGCTGTGCCCAAATTAATGCATCGATTTTAACATTTTCAACGTAGCCCATTTAAGTACGCTGAACTTAAATTTAAGACTTTTTAAAGTCACAAAAGGTGCTTATGTTGATAAAACATAACAGGACTGAACGTTTTCACAGTCCAGACTGATGTTTAGTTAATTAAACATAAAGCAAAGAAAATTTTAACAAGGTTGGTCCTGTGGTGGGTTTATTTGAATATTTCCCATCATGCTTTGTGGCTCCTGCTTTTCCATTCTGCGCTGTACGTTAAGTGTATGTGATCTCTTAAAGGGGAAGTTCAGGATTTTTGACATGGGGCCTCATTTTCGAGTGAGCCAGGATCCTACTGATCACTGGAGACAGTTTCATCTTGTTACTGGTGGTCCCCGATGCTAATGGTAGCATAAGTCGATAGGAATCTGCTAGCTTGTCATTAACTATCGTATCCGCTCCATAGAACATCCGAGGTAAATCAGTTATAACCAAGCGGCAACCTCCGGTGGCCAGCAGTGATGCAACCCGGAAATGGACATTTTCTGTAATCCTCCCTTCGTCCACTAGGGGCTGGCTCCAAGAGCGAGCAAATCCCCATAGACTCCCATGTTAAAAACGCCGACTTCACAGCAGAAATAAACAGGTTTACAGCCTGGTTCAAAAAATCATTTTAGGTTTATTAGGTCAAGTTTACCTTCATGTCAACTGTGAGGGGGGTGAATTTTTTTATAACTCATTCGTTTAGATGTTATTTATTCTTCAAATTACACATAATTAAGGGCGTATCCTTATGATTGACATGCGGCAGACCGGAAGCTCCGCCTGCCGACCGGAGGCTCCTAGTTAGCTCCTTCTTTGCTCTTAATAAGGTCTCAGTTTGTTACAGAGTCGCACAACGGCGGTGTTTAGTCAGCGAATTGACCTATGGCTAAACCACGCCCCCAAACGCGATGAGCCAATCACAGTGCGCACAGCTTTCCCATACACTCGGACATTCTCTGCTTGAACGTCCATTGAAATGCATTGAAGTTAGTCCGTTTTTGTTCGTTTTTATGTGTTCTTTTTATTTTAAAATGGTCAAACGTGTGCATGGGGTACATGCAACTCTGACACTAGGTATCCTGAGAGGCTGGGTGTATTTTTTTGCCTTTTACCAAGTCACATCAAGCCAAAGTTATGCGGCAGACCACAACATCGACTGAACGTGGATAAAATGAACAAGGATGTCTACATCTGTTCTAAGGTAAGGGAACATCGTATTCGAGGCAACATGTTGTCACTTTGCTTGAAAGAAATATGAACTTACCTTCCCTAACGTTAGTTTAAGTTGGCTAACGCTAGCTAAACATGCTAGTTTTGGTACGTGGTAACGGTACATAAGACGCTGTCGTGTAGTACAGGTGTGGTGTAGTAACGTGGATAACGACACGCCTCTGGCTTCCAAGCTGCAGCCAGACTGCTCCGCTTCCGTGGCTGTTTGATCAGTTTTTGTCAGATGATCACTTTTTGGCACAACAACAGCAGCCGTGCAGCAGTTTGGGCAAGAAACTGAGGGAGCGACACGAGTCACATCCAGAGATTCACAGGCTGATTTCTACTCCCAGTTTAAGACTTCTGAACAATTTCTTTTTGTTTGTTTGTATTGTTTTTATGTTTTTTAATTTATCTTGTCATGATCTCTCTGTCTGATCACGCGTCTGTTGTCCGTGTTGACAGCTGTCATCTCCCGAAATGTCACATAGCGCCTGTCACCGAATGTTTGTTTGTCCGAGTGAGTGGAGGGGGCGGGGCTTAGCCATAGGTCAATTGCAAGTCTAAGCATGTCTTACCTTAACCATGCCGCTTAGGGGGCTTATCTTTGTTAGCTCCTCTTAGTTTCGTATTAGCTCAGTTAGCTTTTAGCCCACAGTACGTCAGCTGTCAATCATTTGCCCCGCGGCCGCGCTGTGCCCATTTTAGGATTTTCCTGGAGTGACGACGTACATGACACGGCAAGATGGCGACGGTAAGACACGCCCACCTGGCTTCACATTTCTCTATTCAGAAGAGACCGGAAGCTACGTCCAGTAATTATATACAGTCTATGTTTATAACACAAGACTATCTGTGTAAATGCCATGTTAAGAAAATAATGTTACAAGTAAAACCTTGTATTGCGTTACATTTTGATAGTAAAGTGTCTCAGTGACAACACATTTTTACTTCCTGTATTTGGCAGCGGAGTGACATCATCTGCCGTTAAGTGTACGAATGAATATGATTACAGTAGCGGCTACTGTATAAATGAACACTTATAAACCATGTTGCCTGTTACTGTTCTTAATTCTGTAAGCTAACAAGCAATTGAAAATGTGCTGTAGCGCTTCTGTTTGTTTTGAACCGCATCGCTCTCCTGTCTTACCACCTGGAAGCAACGTATCATTCCGCTGCTGGTGAGAAACTAGTTCCTCAAAATGCAATGTGTAATTTGTGTTGCAAGGTATGTTTTATTTGTAACATTATTTTGTTAACCCGGCATTTACACAGATAGTCTTGTGTTAACTGATTCGTCTCAGATGTTCTGTGGAGCGGATACGATAGTTATTAATGACAGGCTAGCAGATTCCTTTTGAATTATGCTAGCATTAGCATCGGGGACCACCGGTCCCCGAAATAAAAAAGAAAGATGAAACTGTCTGCAGTGATAATTAGTATCCTGGCTCACTCCAAAATGAGGCCCCATATAAAAAATCCTGAGGTAAAAATGCTTTTGTATAATAAAAAACTTGCTCAAAGGGATGAAGTCTTTTTACAGCAGTGGTGCAGGTGAAGAAATTACAAATGTCAGTAAACTCCCCTGAATGACTGATTTTATCGTACCCCAAATCCCAATAACTGGATCAATAAAGATTGCGATATTGTCCGCCCAGTGAAATAAAATCTAATAGAAGGAACAAGATGATCAGTAAAACCAACAAAACCCATCTTGGTTCATTGAACAAAAGCTTTGTTAAGCGATGTTTAAGTAACGTAATTCTGTTGAGTTCGTAGAGCATTTTTGGTTGAGTAGATTTTACTCAAGTTAGTCAGTTTAAATCAACATGTTTGTTGGATCAACATTATGATGTTGATCTAATACAACGTAACTTTTGTTTTGTGTTAAAATATCCTACTTTAATCAGATTTACTTCAAACTTATTGTCCAAATTAAAGGCATCCTACAATTTATATGAAACTAACTCAGTTGTGTGGGACCAGTTGACTTAATTCTGTTGAGTAAATACAACTTTTCATTTTTTACAGTGTTATGTGTAATGATGAGATATTCAAATGAAGACTTTCTATGCATTTCTGCCTTTTTCCTGGACACATCCATGCAT